>CATIWR010036527.1:0-32598 GCA_949677035.1 Omphalea diandra
ACTTGAGTGAGGTTTTGTGTTAGCCTAGAAAACACTTTGTTGTAAGGTTGTGTGTTAGCCATTAAAACACAAGTTGTAGTAAGTTGGGTGTGAGCTTAAAAACACCATTGATTTAGTAAAATACCCAATTGAGAGATTGAGGAGTGGATGTAGGGATAGTTTTGCCCGAACCACTATAAAATCCTTGTGTCCTCACTATTCTTTCTTCTTCTCTTCATCTCTGTTTTAAATTTTTTTATTCACCAATTCAACCCCCCTTCTTGGTGCCTAGGGACAACAATTTATAATACAAAAATTCCTAACATCAATATTTTTTTATTTTTTATCCTTTATTTGACATATATCTCCTACATATTAGACAATTTTTTTATATACTTAAAATGTATAAAATTGACTAATAGAACATCTTCTAAAACTAAAAGAAAAGAAACTAAAACTTCCTAATATTACAATTTTATAAAAGCTTTCTAACGTTTTTAAATTATAAATTACCCCAAAAAAAAAAAAGCAAAACTTCTTAATATTTTTCCGTTTTTTTTATTATTTCAATAGTTTGATTTATAATAGTAAAATATAAAAAAAATATAATTGCTTGGTTGTCAAAAATTATATCTAAATACTAAAAAGTATGTCAATACAAATGGCTCTTACTCTTTTATGAGTAGTTATCAAGTGGCTTTTTATGAGTAGTTATCAAGTTGCTTTTCATATTAAAAGAATTAAGGAGCAAAGAGAGGAAGGGGTCGACTCTAATGTGAAGAAACTGCTGAACACGCTCTAAGGGATGATAGATGGATATAATAAGTGTGATAGTAATCCTTTTTCCTATTGTTCATATAGATTTTACGTTGGATATTTGAAGTTGGGTTGGGACTTTCATCAATAGTCATATTGGGAGCTCTATAGAGGGCATATTGATGCTTATGTGGAGTATTTAAAGAAGCCAAAATCTCCTTTATTTCCCAAGCAAAATATATGCAAGCTAATGACATTATTGGAATATCAGGTAGCAAATTGCACATAGCCCGAAACCTAGAATGAAAAAGGCGCCAAAGAAGTAGACCGCAAGGTCCTAGTGAAGGTCAATACTATTGTTGGAGTTGGGGCTGGTCTTGGATCCCTTCTTAATTATTTTTGACAGGTATAATTTGATTTCCAATTAATTCATTATCTTTTTTCTCTAAAAAATTAAATCTAAATAAAATTCATAATTTTTATTTTAAGATTTCATCATATATATCCAAATAGAGGAAGAAAATAATTTTGTAAATATATTTGGAAAGTTTTAATTTTATTATTGAAAATGGATTTTATGAACAAATATAGAAATTTTTAATAATTTAATTAAAAATTACAAAAATATTTATAATATTATATTTAAAATAATTATTTCAATATATTATGAATTTCTCTTTTTTACAATTCAATTAATTTTCTTAAAAATCATAAAAGTCCTTTGAATTTTTTTTAATCTAACTAGTGAGGTCTACATTTTAATTATAATTTTAATCATAAATATAATTGAAAGTATTTTAACAAAATTGAAGTATAATTAAAGCAATTAAAATATTTAAGTACTATACAACAACTTTTGCTAGCCTGACAACTTTTAAAAGCCAATTTCTAGTTATGAATAAACTTATATTTTTTTATAAAAAAAAAAAAACCTTTGCCTACTACTGTAAATACACGCGTTATAAATTTCTGTACAAAATATATTAATTAAAAATTTTGAGCCAATTAGACAAGAAAGGGAATTCAATGGGAAATAATCGCATTGATATGGAAGAAGTGATAGCTGATTTCCGTCGGAAAAGCTCTGGTTTGTAACAGTGCTAACCAGGCACACGGGCTGTTGATGATGTGCCTATTCCTCCTTAATGCAGTATTTCTTTCTTTCTTTCTTTCTCAAAAAAAAAAAAAAAAGAATATTACAAATAAGTATTTTTTTAAGAAAAAGATGAATCATTCGTTCACCTACAATCATGGTAAATTTTGATTTACGAATTAAAAATGAAAATAAAATATCAAGTGTATAAAATAAAAATAATTGAAATTAATTCCAATATTAGTTGATAATATGTACATTGCATAATTATAATTTAGTATATTATTTAAAATATATAAAATATTAATAAAACAAAATATCTATACAAAATATATTGTAAATGAGCGTGTTCTAATTTCAAATTTGTATTTATGTTTGTATTATTAATAAAAAAAGGTAAGTAATATTTATTTTTAAAATAAATATATATGAACTATTTTTTAGTTTATATTTTTTAATCATCTATTTGATAATTTTTTTAATAAATCATTTACACATCAAATAGTTAATTTGACAAACATTAAATTTTTATATCTCAAATAAAAATTTAGTTGATAAATGACAATTACTCCTCGAAAATTGAATTTAAAATTGATTGATTAATTTTCCAATGAATTAATATAAAATTATAAATAAACTCAAATAAAAAAGAACTCCGATAAAAAAAAATTTATCCCTCTAAAAAAAGACAACTTACATGAAAATAGACGTAAAAGATTCATATAAAAAAAAAAAATAAAACGTTGTTATACAATTCACCAAAAAAGAGTATACAAATGAGACAACATTGACTTTGAAGAATAATCAACAAGGGCTCAAACTAAAAATATTAAAAGAGACAAAAGGTAACTCTTCAATAGCACAAGTAAGTTTACAGAATATAATAAACCTTGACGTCTCAAAATTCCATGAAGCAAAACAAGAATGAAAATCACTTGAATAACCAAATGTAACTATAAATCATATAATTCTGGATTTATCATTATTGGGTGGGGGGAGAGCAAAATGACACCAGGTTCAAAACTTCAGAAATTGGAACTGTAAAACAACCTAACTAGTAACATAAAATCCAGCGTTGATTTCTTAGTTTGGTGGAGGGAAAAAGATGGCATCATCATTCCTCTTTGAGCGGAAAAGCTTTTCTACATCAGAATGAACATTGAATGATGCCTCTAGCACTTCTGGTGATAATGCCTTCCACACTGATGTCCTTCCAGCCAAATGGGTAAAAATTGGACTGCCACCAAAAAAAGAAAAAACCAACACACATCTTATGATAAGATACGCCACATAAATTGTGAAACAAAAGTAACTTGGATCACTATCGAGACTTTTAACGTGGTGAGCAAGGACAGAGGCTTGAGAGATTGGGGTCCCTTTCCCAGCAAATTGAGACTCGTGTCAACACTAAATCCTGCTAACACTTTCACGTTTGATTACCTAATTATCCTCTTTCCCACTGACAACTAAAGTTCGTATTCACCCAAAAAAAAAAAAATCTGGCCTTGATATCATAATTGAGAAAACAATCATAGAAATAGAGCCTACTTTGGGGTAGTGATGATAGAGAACCATTTCATCCCCTCCGGATTGGCAATCTTAGAGACGACAAAGAACCTTGGAACAATGAACAAACAGCCAGCGCTTACGGTGGTTTCCAGGACGCTACGGCCATCAACAGCCCCAACCTGAACGCGTCCGCTGCCTCTAACAATATAAGTAACTTGAAGAACAGAGTCACAAGAAAACCCAGGAGGGCACATAGCGTTACGATCCAACCTAACCAAATCAGCCCATGCCCAACTTCACCAACCAAAGGAAGAATCTTGGTGTTCAACACCACAACTCTACCCCCATTCTTGATATCAACATCGAGAGGAGCTTCCTCACAATTTAACACCATACCTTCCCTGTGTTCTTTGTTGGGTTCAGGCATCTAGAAATTGTCTTCACGTTTAACAATTCATAGCCAGTTTGGTTTTGGACTAAGGACTTGACTATGTTGTGTTCCAAGTCCCATGCACGGCTAACAAACTCGGTGGAGAAGCCAGTGAAGATGCCATTAGATCCAGTAAGGGAAAAATCAGTGAATTCACCAGGGCTATGGGCTTTTGATGTATCACCCAAGAAGGGGACTGTAAGTTCTGTGTCTTCCTTGTTGAAACACCATGTAACCACACCAAAAGGTAGTGCAATTGCATCACCTTTCTTGATTGCAATTACCTTCTCCACTGCTTCAGGGAGGACTATTCCGGCCACGCCGCTAACTACACACACCAAAATCAGAGAAAAAAAAAATTATGAACAGATCAGATGTTAGCAATGTTACCTTGGCCTAGCATGGGAAGTTCAGATGGTGACCATGCAAAGTATGAGCCACCATCGCTTCCAAAAACCTGCTTTGCCAACTTGGGAGAAAGATCAAGATCCATATTTTCTTTTCTTGAAAAAAAAAATAAAAAAAAAAGGGATGAAAAATCAAAGAGAGGATTTGGGCTTTATTTATAGCAATTAGAAGCAGTCAATTAGAACAGCAAATATAATCCGAATTAATTACTATCAGATAGAGTAGCTTTTTAAAAAAAAAAAAAAAAAACAGACTCACATATTGGGATTGAGATGTAACATATAAAATTTTTCATATTATATATAAATTATTTATTATATTATATAATTATATAATATTGTATATTGAAATAAAAAAATATGTAAAACTTTTTATATTACATATAAATTGTTTATTCTACCACATAACTATATAAAAATATATTAAAAGACACTTATATAATATCATTTTGTTAATTTATATATTATGTATTTTTGTTAATTGTACCGTGAGAGTATTAAAGTCTTCATGTTCTATTATCTATTTTTTAAAAGACACTAATCAAATTCAAACAATTTAAAAGAATAACTTCTTTGTCAATAAGTCATACGATTTTAAGAAAATTTGTTCTAATTAAAATATTTAGACAAAATTATTCTACTAATTTTATCATTTAAATTAACACTATATTTATTTAAAATAAATAAAAATAATAATTTCAATTAATTATAAATTTATTCTAAATTATAGAATAGGATAGGACCTGAATGATTCATTTCTTTGATTATATACCTTAATTCACCCCTCTATCTTGGTAAATCCGAAATCGAAGTTGAATTGGCTAATTTTTCATATTTAGGTTATGTAGTGCTGGAGAGATTAACAGGTGAAAGGTTCCTTGATATGGTTTTTTTTTTTTTAATTATTGAATTTAGATTTTAATTTATTTTCCTATTATATAGTTATGGGAATTAAAGAAGAAATTAAATTTTGATTTGAATTTTTTTTATTTTTTGTTTATGAGCATGGAAAAAGAAGGAATGATATGATGATGATAATGATGATTAAAGAGAAGATAAAATAAAGCCCATCATGGTGATGATAATTGTTTATTATTTCAATCGTTGATTGGATTAATTTTCCGTTTGATTTGGCCATGGAAAGTTCTTGATTTTGGTAATCGAAGAAACAATTTTTAATTAAAACATTTTCTATAATACTAACTTATATGCATATCACCATAAAAATTAATTTTTAGTCAATATTAATGGCATGTTACTATGATATAAGTAATAATTAATAGCATTAGTGGTTTGTCCTAAAAATGCTAATAGTGAAAAATTCAAATCTCAAATTATCAAAAAAAAAAAATCACAAATTTTGATGTGTGAAACCGTCAAACTATGTGATACTTTTCATTCTTTTTATAAAATTCAATCTCATAAATTAAACAATATATACAACTAAATAATTTGGCTCATTTAAAATGAATTATACGCGCACATTATAAATATTAATCAATTTCAACTTATGGCCTTAATTTGAAAAAATTAGCATCAAATTTTTTTAAATCTAATGATTTCTATAAAGATAAATTTGATGATGTGACAGTTAAAGAATTAGACTTTATAAATAGAACAATAGGTGAAATTATATATAGTTTAAATAATATTACGAAACTCCTTTTTCAATAGACTGATAATGATACATGCACAATTATATATTTCAACTTACAATCCTTAATTTTATAAAATTTGAAAATTTAATTTCTCTAAATTGAAAGATCTGCACAGATTCTATGAAGAGGAATAGTTTATTATTTTAGTAATGATTTTCTTAAAGTATATTTTAATTTCATTATTTTTTATTAATTATAATTGTAATATAAAAATATTATTTTTAGAAAAATATTAAGTTGTTAAATACAAAATTGTCGTTAATTGAAAAAAGTATTTTAGATTTAATTGAACATTAAGTTTGGGGATTAATGCATTGAAATTCTATAAGTATTCTTGTTTGAAGAAAGAAAATTTCTCAAAATTGAAACTTTTCAATCATTAAGGTCAAATTTGTCAATAAAAAATTTTAAATCCAGAAGGATGAAGTTTATAGTATTGAAGAAAAGGGAAGCAACGGCTTTTCAGATACTAAAAGACAGAACTCTACAAGCTCTTTATTGGAAAGACTAAAGAGAAACTGAAAACAAAGCCAAAGCTATCTAATGGTTGATTCCTTCAGTTTGGTGGAGGGAAGAAAATTTCGTCAGATGTTCTCTTTGAGCGGAAATGCTTCTCAACTTCAGCAGGAATCTTGAAAGATGCCTGAAGCACCTCAGGAGATAATGCCTTCCACACTGAAGTCCTACCAGCCAAATGAGTGAAAATAGGGCTGCAATCAATAAACAAGAATTGTCAGTGAATCAAGAAATCAAGGAAGTGAAAGAAAGTTCTAGTTCAAAATGCAAGAACAAACACCAAAAGCACAAGCATAATGTAGCAACAAAAGACTCACTTGGGAGTGGTGATGATAGAGAACCAATCCATCCCATCAGGATCACAGATCTTTGAAACAACATAAAACCTTGGAACAATAAACAGATTACCAGCCTTTACAGTAGTTTCCAAGACCCTACAGCCATCAACACCGACAACCTGAACGCGGCCACTGCCCCTAACAATGTAAGTTACCTGCAGAGCAGAGTCACAAGAAAATCCAGGAGAGCACATAGCACCTCCATCCATGCTTACAAGATCAGCACCAAGTCCAACCTCAGCCACCAAAGGAAGGTTCTTAGTATTCAACACCACAACCCTTCCACCATTCTTGATGTCAACATCCAATGGAGCTTCCTCACAGTTATATACCAAACCATTGCGGTTCTCCTTCTTGGGTTCAGGCATTCTGAAGGATGCTGCAAGTTTGACAATGCCTTTGCCAGATTGGTTTCCAACAAGGGTACTTACAGTTTTGTCATCAACATCCCATGCTCGGCTCACAAACTCAGGAGAGAAACCAGTGAAAATGCCATTAGTACCAGTCAAAAGGAAATCAGTAAATTCGCCAGATTTGTGGCCTTTTGAGGTATCACCCAAGAACAGAACAAGCAACTCAGTATCTTCTTTGTTATACCACCAAGTGATAACACCAAAAGGAAGGGCTATGGCATCACCCTTTTTAATTGCAATAACCTTCTCTTCTTTTTCGGGCAGGACAATCCCAGCCACGCCGTTTCCTAACAACAAAAATCATTCCAATTTACACATCAAAATTAGCTTATCAATGCATTTACAATTATTCTTAACAACAAATCCAACTGCTCAATCCAAGGTTTTCTATCTACAGATCACCAAGCATCACATAACAAAATTTCTTTTAATCTAACGTATACAAAAGAATCAATTATAAACCAATATACACAAAAATAATAATAATAATAATAATAATTGTTAAAAAGAAAACCCATAAACAAAAAAAAAATTCTGAAACCCCAACAAAAGTTAATACCAAGAAAATTTATCCCGTCGAAAAAAAAAATCAGAATCACATAGGAGCTAGCTAATCTTATATGGTCCATGAACACAAATCATTAAAAAAAAAAAATAAAACCCAAAAGGAGCAACTTATCCGTTCCAAACCCAATCCCTAAAATTCGCAACAATTCTCCTCCTTAATTGTGTGGCTCTTTAGTCAGGTTTCCAGCTGTTTTTTTATCGATGAATTATATTGTTTATTAAATCATGAGTTTAATAATTTTCGTTTAGCGATATTAATGTGGTTAAATTGTGAGTTTAACACTCTAGGTAGAAAGCTAAAAAAATCAAGAAGTTAATAATGCCTTGAAGCACATATGCGACCTTAGCAGAATCAGAGTAACGAGGGAGAGCAAAGCCATTATTTTCAAGGGCAAGCTTGGCAGCACCTATGTTTCCTTCACGTAGCATTGCCAACTCAGATGGGCACCATGAATGGTACGACCCACCATCTCCTCCGTACACCTTCTTGGCCAATCTTGGTGAAAGATCAATCTCCATTTTCATAATTAATAACTAACAGACAAACAAGAAACAAAAATAAAACACAAAAATTATGATTTCTTCTTTCTTGGGCTGATACCGATGGATTAAAAAAAGTGAAGCAGTGAGGGGTATTTATAGGGTATAGTACAGTAATGCGTTTCCTGTTCGGCCGAGATTGCTGTGATAGTTTATCTGTATCTAATCTAAATACCGATTATTCTGCTCTTATTAACTACTATTACTATTACTATATTAATCATTATATGTCTACATTTTAATATCACATCCAAATTATTATATATTATCCATATCGAAGTGCTCTTCCTGAGAGTTATAGTATCCATATCCAAATTATTTTTTTTTAATATATATTTGAATATGCATGAAAAATAAATCAATAAATTTTATGAATATATGTAAGAATTTTATATTTGACAATTATAATTAAATACAGTCCAATTATGGTTACTGCCACTATTAAATCACATTTAGCTTTTTTAAAAAATTGCAAATGAACATTAAAATAAAAAAATTATATTTGATTTTAAAAAATTAAAAAAAAAATTGCCAAACACACCTAAAATGCGATACCATTATAGAGTGGTGGGTGGTATACCTATAATTCTTCTTATCTTTTCTCCTTTTTCTTGATAAAAAATTCTGTAAAACTAAAAACCTTGTTTGTCCATATAAAAGATTTACCGAGCAATAGGGGTAGGTTCCATTTCGATGAAAACCGAAAAATCGATCAAATTGAATCAGTTTGATTGGTTTAATTTAGTTTAAATAGTTTCATCTGAACCGAATTAAATTTATTTAAAATTAAATCAAAATAGTTTAAATCTATATTAAATCAAATCAAGATGATTGAATCCGATTTAAAATTCATTAAAAATAACTAAAACATATTATTTTATAATAAAAATATCTTAAAATATATTATAAGAATTATTATTTGTATAAAAATATTTTTAAATTATTTTTAAAAATTCAATTTTAATTGAACCAAACCATAATAAATCGAATCAATTCAATTCATTTTGATTTGATTTGTAAATATATTCAATTCAATATGATTTATATTTTTTAAAATTTTGATTTTTTGATTTTTATTTGTTCAATTTGAATTGAATCCCATCCCTACCAAGCAAAACTCAAACATTTCTCGCACCATCAATCTATGGCGAAACTAGAAATTTATTTTAGGAGGGGCTCACTCACTATTAAATAAAAAAAATTTGATGCAATTAAATAAATATTTATCAATTAAACTATCAAAACGACAAGTATAAAATTAATAAAATACATAAATGTACAAGCTAAAAAAGTGATTATTGATTGACACTTGAGCTATTGGTATTAATCGTACAATTAAGAGGAGTCAACTTCATCCTACAAATTTGCATTTATTGAAAACGTTGCAAGATTCGTTTGTTTTCAATTGTTACGAAAATACCATTCAATGTATACAACTAGATTGTCATTCATCCACGCTTTTTTCATTCTATTATGCAAGTTAGTCTTGACAATATTATTACAGAAAAGACTTTTTCAACAAAAGCAATCACAATGGGTAGAATCAATGTCAACTCGATCAAGCGATAAACTAATGGAAAAATTATATTGTCAGTTTGAACTATTTTCTGAGCAAGACTTTCCAAATCTATAATTGTAGAAAACTGAGGATCACGCCACACATTATGAATGTAACTTTGAAGTTGTTACTCAAGCATTAAATGATCAGTCACTGAGAAGTCATTTAGATATAATTTAGTAAGACAAAATAATTCATGAATGTTAAATTGAGAGAAAAAATCTATTGGATCAAGACATGTTATGCAAATAAGTAATTACATGCTTGCTTCTGAGAAATGATTATTCATTTCTTATATAATTAAATCAACAAACTAATATTGCAATGATGGTAATCACATTATCTTCCATATTAAGCACAGGGAGCATATTCTTCTTGCAAAATGTGTTAACTTGATCCAAAAAAATCTCTCATCCCTCCCCCTAAAGTATTAGAGCTAAAATTTTGTGGTATCAATCTAATTCATGTCTTGTATAAAATTTTGATTATTTTGTTGTAAGGCAAATGATAGCTCATTTGTGATTTCTAGTAAATACATGAACAAGTGCAACACAAAAATAAACTAATAATTCTTTATCCTGTCAATCAAACCATTAGCAACACTTCTATTGTCATCATAAATACCATCATCATGTATATTTCTCCATACTTCTATCATTGAATTTTACATAGAGGACAGATGAAGTAATGTTATATAGTGTGATCTCCAATGAGTATCTCCTAGTCTTATTAAACTAGTTTCTTGATTTTTGCCTTTTCCATTACTAATTTCTCCACTATCCAATAAGCAACCATCTTATTATGTTCAACATGCCTCAGTTGATCTTTCCTTTTACATGATGCTCTAGTGATATTCACAATCATGGTAACTTAGCTAAAAAATTTACTCACAATGGAGTTTCCCTTGGCAACAACAATAATAACTAACTGGGGTTGATGAGAAAAACAATGGACATACCTTGCATATGGATTTTTCTTTAATATGAGGGCCTTTAATCCATTAAACTTGCCTTGCATATTTGAAGTCTCATCATATCCTTAACCTCTTAATCTAGATAATGATAATCAATACTTTATAAATAATGCGTCAATAGCATTTTTTAAAGAAATAGAGGTAGTGTCATGCACATAAAACTGTTCAATAGCATGTCCATATTTATTTTATATATCTTAAAACAACTCTCATTTGATCCTTCACTAAAATATCTAGAGACTTATTAACCATAAGAGAAAAAATATTGTCCCCAATATCATTGATGATGCAAGTGTGATCTTTGTGGCACAAACATGTGCTAGTTCCTTTTGAATTTTGGAGAAGTCATTTGATTGTTTTCAGAAGTATTTTCAATGACTACCTTAGAAACCTCTTCATTTTGTTAACTATATCATTCATATAATTCAAGAAAATTACATTTATTTAAAGAACTAGTTGATTATTCATGTTCATGAAAAGGCAAACCTTACTTCAAAAGGAAGCGTGTCACATCCAACATCATCGTTGAATGGGTGGAATAAGTAACCTTCATCTCATGCCCATGTGCTTCTAACATATTTGTCACACTATGCCTTTGACCTTGAAAAAGCTCGAAGTGTATTCTAGCATCAATGTGACAATTATTCACACAATCAATATGTTCATGTTACTTAAGCACAATCAAAATAAATTCATGTTACTTAAGCACAATTCATAAAATAAAGAATTTTCAATCACAATTCATAATTCACAATAAATTTTCAATTCAATTTATAATATATTTTAAATTTTAAATTTCTATTTCTAATTCACAATAAATTAATTATTTTTAATATATTTTTAATAAAATTTCTATTTTACTATAACTTCATAATATTTTTAATTTCAATAAATTCACAATAAATCAATTTGGATTTGTAATCCACAATTCATAATATATTTTTAATTTAAATTTCCTCTTTCTAAATTTGAGTTTCTAATTCACAATATATTTTTAATTTAAATTTTATATTTCTAATTCACAATAATTTATTATTTCTAATATATTTTCTATTTTACTATAACTTCTCAATATTTTTAATTCATAATAAATCAATTAGGATTTGTAATTCACAATTCATAATATAATAGTAATTTTAATTTTCTATTTCTAAACTAGAGTTCCTAATTCATAACATATTTTTAATTTAAATTTCTTATCTCTAAATTAGGATTCTTATTTCAAATTCAATCAATGCATAATTTTTAAGAAATATGAAAGAAAAAAAAAATGAATTTCATATTTTAAATGTTTCATCACCTTCAAAACTCTCATACAAATGTACCCTGTTGCACTGTGTGAATCTTGTTGCACTCCAAGGACAATTGTAGTAAGAAAACGAGAATTCACCCTGCTTTTGATTTTGGGATGTAGAAGATTGCCATATGGCACATACTTGATAGCTTATTGCTTCAAGCTTTCTTTCCCTTCCATAAGACTCCATGCAGCTTGAATTTTTGTTTGCAGATCCATTTTTAATCCTGCTAGACAATATAGTATAACAACATATTTAATGTTCAAACTCAAAATTATAAATTTGACTTTTACAGTTTGTATGGAAGTGGGTTAATGGAGGGTTAAAGGATAAAACAGAAATGAATGTAAATAATTAATTTTATTTGAGAGTACAATTTTAATGGAAGGAAAAAGTTAATGGAAGTTAATTCTTTTTGTCCTTTAACCTCCTAATCTCATTTTTCTTTAACCTCAATTTAGAAAATAGACAATGGAATGAAAAAAAATGTTAAAAATAAAATATATTATAAAACAAATATAACTTTGGTAGTATTTTGATAATTATTAAACTCCCAATGCAATATTTTATATTTTAGATATAATTATTAATTTAATATTTTTAAATTAACTCTCCGTCATATTTTAAAATTTTCAAACAAAGCTAAAGTTATTACTTTCTTTTACTCCATATTAATTTTTTAAAACTCTCAAATAAATTAAGGGTAATTAACATTTCATTACTTTTCATTTCATTTCTTCACTCTTATTAACTTTTTTATCATCACCCCAAAACTCTCGTATAAAGTCTTAAATAACTTAGAAAAGAAGGAAAGAAAGAGGAACTAGAATGTAGTTAATAATACAATGAAGATACAATATGAAAATAGAAAAAGTATAGATGGGGCCAAGAGTGACCTCTACAATATGTCATGCTTAATGCTATGTTTATTATTTTTAATAGAATTTGATTAGATATTAATCGAAATTTGTATTCAATAGTATTGAATATTGAATCTATTTCATTTATTTTTTGTAATTATGTACTTTTTTTTATAAAATTTGATCAGTTGTTATATCAAATTATGTTTAGCTGGTATGGAATTATATATTTATTTTATTCATTTTTTGAAATCATGTATTGTATTTAGAGCAGTCAAACACGATATTGATAGTAACAGTATCAAAATAAGATCATGTTGTGCTGCACCAAATTCACTATGTGCTTATCAAAAAATAAATGAAATAAATACAAAATTTGATATCATCAAATATAGAATTTCATCAATATTTGATTAAATTCTCTCTAGAATTTGTTTAAAAAATTTACCAAATATTGCACAATAGGTGACGACACTATAATTGTCGCCCTTCATGCCACCTATCAATGGCCATGATAATAAGGATAACATATAAATTTCAAATAAATCTCATTCCATCTTTCATCTTTTCGGTCAATATTTTTAAAATTAGATTGATCATGGAATCAATTTAGTAGTTGATTCTATTTTTATTAATTTGACAAATTTAACTATTCAATTCTATCATATAAAAATCTTATATTTTAAAAAATGAAAATAATATATACAAAATAAATATATGAAGAAAATATAATCTAAAAATAAGAAAAAAGATAAATTATTATAGAAAATTGAGAATATCTCAAATATTTAAAATGTAATTAAAATATAATAAAAATTAAATTTTCTATAGATTTTTTGGAAAACTTCAATCAAAATGATATAATTTTAACTAAATCAAATCAATATTATCCTTATTTTTGTTTTTTAATTTTAACTAATCCAGCTTTTTATACTTAACCAAATCAATATAATAACAAATTTTCAATTTAGCGGATTCAGTTTTTAAAACATTGTTCTTAATTAAAAACATTTCGACAAAATTGTGGCAATTTTTTAAACATTATATCTATCATGTCAAAAAATTTTAAATTGTTCAGATATAGAAATGTTATTAAAAAAATATCTAAATCCCTTAAAAACCAAGCAAGATAAACGGAATTATATTCCAAATTCAGAAAAAAAATGGTAATTTAAAAGGAGAAAAACGAAACGTGTGGCTGCTGGGATTCGAGCCCAGGTCTCTACGGCCACAACGTAGAATTCTAACCACTAAACTACAGCCACTTCGTGTTGCATTTGTCTCAAAATTAGTAATTAATAGTAATAACAAAATTTTTGGGAAAAAAAAACTTGACATAAACTTAAATATTTCAAATTCTGTTATTATTATTATTATTTTTAATCAATCGATTGAGCAAACAATTATTTCTAATAAATGTGTTTCATTATTTATAAATATCACAAGTTTAACATTGATATCATCATAATAACCCGCTCCACTACCTGTTTTTCTCTAAGTTGTGTTAATAATTTTGAACTTTATAACTGTGGAAAAAAAAAATCCATGTTATAAATAATTTGTGCAAAAGTTAATTGTTGATTGATTACCCAAATGATTATGCCTCCCAAAAAAGGGCAAGAAATTCACAAACAGAATGAAGGATATCACAAGGCACAGCACAATATGTGTAAATTACCCAAAAGAAGGAATGAAGACCATAGTGTAATAAAACAAAATTTGCGTTATACATTTTTATAACTGTTACATGAAGTATACAAAATACAAGAGTAAGAAAAAAGAAACATCTTGTGAACTTGGTCAATCTATAAACTATCGTCCCTACACAAAAATGGCATCTCATAAATTTTCTTTCTCCAATTCTATCAACTACATTGCAGCTTACCAAAAATATAACTAAAAAAAATAGTACTCCATTGCAGCTATTTTAAGAAGGATTCATTAGCCTGTTATGCTGTCTAGATTTAGGCAAAAAAAAAATCACCCCCTTCAGTATTTTGATCACCATCTGTAGAAAGCACCGAACCACACTAATCCCAGCCTATCACCATAAAATTAGAGGCAGCACCAAACTAAAAGTATACTCGAAAATTCTGCCATCAAGGATTCAACTTCACCAGACTCGAAGCTTCATTATGTGTATGTTCTGATGGTGGGGGCTTTGGAGATGCTTTTCTCAAGAAGTTCTTTGCATATAGAGAACTAAAGACTATTACCTGAACATTGTATCAAGATTAGCACTCCTTCGGGCTTAAAAAATTCAAGACATTGATTTTAGAAAAAAATATTGATCGAGGCTTACAGATCCTATCCATTGTTCCCAGCTAAGAGGATGGGAAAACCACACACATGACAGCATGATGCTCGCCAACTTGAATTTAAAAAAGAAATGGCAAGATACCATTGATCAGAAGCATTGTTGTGAGTGGAAAACAAATGAAACACTATTTATGTTTTGGAATTTTCTATTGTACCTGTCTTGTGGTCATTATGGCAGCAAAAGTGAGAGCACCAAATGTGCGAATTGTGTAAGAAATACAGAATTGGCTAGCAGTTGCTACCTGTAAGGAATGATATATTAATTATCAGATTTAGGCTGTAATTTTCTGTTCAAGTCAACAATAAGGAGTAGAAGGATGGGACTCAATAAGACAAACAATGGGGAGGGAGGGGTGTTTGATATTATAAAACAACAGGTCACAATAGAGATTACTCACAGTGGAAAGCAAAGCAACGTCAAAGAAACAATCTTTATGGCGATAGACAAAGTCTATGGCTGAAAGTAGATGCCCTTGTATTACAAGGCCTACATATGAAACAAAGTTAACATATTTACCCAACAGCAATAGTATGCAGTACAGGCAATTGTGACTGAAAGCAATATAAAAATCATATTGTGCATGAACAAAAATAACATTATATCATATAGTTGAATTAATTTCTACCATCCTATTACACTAATCCACCTTTATCAGAATTGTTTGGAAACCTAAAAGGGGAGGAGGATTAAGGCCCATTGTAAAACTGAGTATATATTTAAAAAAAAAAAAAAAATCAATACTGTGATAGGAAAAATAGTTCTCTTCTTCCCTTCCTGAATGTGTGAGCCAGCAGAACTCAAAGACACTCTCAACTAGTCCAATCCGACATTTTAGCATCCATATAATTGAACCTATGTCAAATAACTGGATAATAAGAATGTTAACATATTTATATTGCCCGAGTCACAGCTATAGTAGTTGGATTAGTATATCTCATTCTAGAAGCTTGTAGAAAACTCCTATCGGTTGTATATAATTGACAATTACTCATTAATAAAGTAGGAGATCTAATAATTTCTCTATTTGTAGCTTGCTCTATTTTTTCATTTCCTACTTTTCTTCATGGTATCAAAGTGATCCAGGTTTCAATCTCTGTATGCTATGGATTAGCTTCAAATTTTATCTTCTTGTTTCTCTACTTGTAATCACTACGTACTTGCTGGTTTTGCGAGCTACTGCACTTTGCTTTAAAATAATCAAATATGGTGGAAATTAAAGTTGAGGAATGGGCCCAAACCTTATCTAGGGCTGTGCAACAAGAAGTGTGGAAATATTTCAAGGCTTCAACTGCTATTGATGCATTTGCAGGTAAAACTCACCTTAATATGGATTTAGCTAATGGTAAGGATGTGGATACATGGATAATAGATACATGAGCTAATAACCATATGTGTCATACCTTAGAACTGTTTGATTTCTTTGTGAAAAACAATGTGTTTAACCCAGTTTTCTTACCTGATGGAAGCATTCAATTAATTCAAAACATAGGTAATATTACGATTACTCCTAAAATCATTTTGAAAAATGTTCTTCACGTTCCTCACTTCAAATATTACCTTCTTTCCGTGAGCAAACTAACCAAATCTGCTAATGTTAAAGCCATCTGTTATCCTACTTATTATGTTTTTCAGGACTGACCAAATCAGCAATCTCAAAGCTGACTATCACAGTCTTGCTACCACTGTGTGTGAGTTGAAGTGGCTTTCATATCTTCTTGCTGATTTTCAAATTCTCATGACTCAGCCTATTCCTCTCTACTGTGACAATCGTGTTGCACTTCATATTTTTGCTAATCCTGTTTTTCATGAGCGCACGAAGCATTTGGATATTGATTGCCACCTTGTTCGTGATCAATTCAAACTTGGTTTTGTCTCTCCTCAACATCTTCCCTCCAAGGACCAGCTTGCTGATCTTTTTACCATATCTCTCTCTCTGCTAGTCCCTTTACTCATCTTTTGCCCAAGATGGGATTGGTTGATGTTCACCATTCTCCATCTTGAGGGGGGGATGTTAAAATATTTATATTGCCCGTGAGTCACAGCTAGAGCAGTAGTTAGTTAGATTAGTAAATCTCATTCTAGAAGCTTGTAGAAAACTCCTATCAGTTGTATATAAATTGACAGTTACTCATTAATAAAGTAGGAGATCTAATCATTTCTCTATTTTTTGCTTGCTCTGTTTTTTCATTTCCTACTTTTCTTCAAAGAACAGAACAAAAAAGCTTGTGTTCAAAACCATGTCTCAAGGAATCACTCCCTGACAACAAGCAGATTCAAATTAATCATGACCCTAGATAATTAGGCAAGGAAGATAGCCATATCAAGATCACAATTTTAATGATTTATCACCTGGGGGGGGGAGAGAGAGAGAGAGAGAGAGAGGGAGAGACTCACCTGTGAAACTGAGAGCACAAGAACATAATGTAGTATAGAAAATTTGGTTGTGTATTTCCATATCGTAACCCTTAAATAGCTTATCTTGGAATGTGCTTGTAAAGCCATCAAATCTGTTAAACACAAATAAGAATCTTAATGTACGCAATAGTATCATGCCTGCTTTTCCAAAATCTTTCACTTGAACCACCTAGCAGAAAATACGCTTCTCAATCTTTTCAGCTTAAAACCATGAAAAAAAAAAAATTAGTTAAAAAATTGAGGAGGGAAAAATCATCTTTGCTTGCAGCATTGGAATGACAGATACAATGTCCTTCTGATATTTGTGCAAAATGGTGAAATAGGTGTTATTCTTACTCAAGTAATCAGACATAGCATGCTCAAAGCCTGGAACTCTCAATGGAGAGATAAAAAAGAATATATTTACCATAAATTGATAACAGAATAAACTAAGCTCTTTTTGGTTATGGTGGGAGTACAAGTTCCCTTACAATTTGAAGAAATGCATTTCAGATTAATACCCGAGATAACCAAGCATCAGGGTAACGCCCCAAACAGTATTTTCCCTTCCTCTGCTGTATGGACTAATATCAGTTCCTGCCTATAAAGAAAAACAAAATAAAACCAGGTCAGCATGTCTACTACTGCTCTTGGTTTTTAATAGAATTCCAAAAAGAAACTGTATTATTTTCCATGGATATTAATTAACTGTAACCACTAATTTTCAAGGCACAAACTAACACAAGCGGAAGCAACAGACAAAAGTAATAAAATTGGACAAGAAGAGACAGGAACTCTAATTATTACCGGAAATAGAATAAAAATTGAACAACCCAAAGTAACTAAAAAAGCCAACAAGTAGTCCATTCCCTTGTATCTCTTCTGCATAATGACAGTGCCCCAGATCTGCACAAAACAATTGAAAACAAGTAATAAAATATTATCAACTAAACTTCAAACTGAAGAAGTATAAAAGGTAAGACATTCCTTAGCATAAGGTAAAAAGTGCAAAAGGCTATTGTGCTTTCATTCTCCTTTATGATTTATGATTATTCTTACTTTTTTTGTTAAAAAAAGGGGGAGGGGGGGAACCAATGCAAAAGGTTGAAAATTCCTCAATAATGAAATCAAATCATTAGGCCATTACTTACACTACTAGATTATGATTTCCCTCCCCACACTACACCATATTAAAATGTTTTCACTGTATATCTAAGAGTAGGTAAAGAAAATACAGCAGGCTCAACTAGGAAGTATAACCAAGAAGGGCAGAAAGATCCACATGTATGTGATAAGCTTGACTAGGATAATGATGGATCAAATCAATAAGAAATGAACACAAAAGAATATAATACTATCCATTATAAGTGAAGCACAAAACAAAATTCATATTCAAAAAATTTCAAATGACTTTGTATTTTAAAGACCATAGCTAATCACATAAAATGAATTACATACCATAACTGGAATCATTTTGGCACACTTTGCAAGTGTCTGAACAGGAAAGCTGACATATTTGAGGGCCTGTGAACAAGCAATTTTCACCAAAGGAATATCAACAGTATATATAGTATGATGATTCCGATACCTCAGCTTGCAATTGCATTAGTGAAATAAAAAATAACTCAGCAGATTCCATATTAGCATTTGAAAAATACAAGATCCAAAGAAACAGAAACCAATACACTCAAATAGTTACAAACATACCTCATACTGGCATGTAGTGGTTAATATGTTGGATACTGATATGAGGCAGTACTTATAAACTGGAGCAACAGGGTTCAAAGCTTTTTTACTTGCCTAAATAAGAAAAGAAAGTAATGAATATAAAACCCAATTTAATCCATCTTGTTTTCTTTTCCTAAAGTTATATCCGACTGGATTGAAGATTGTCTAGCAAGAACCAACTTGTACTGCCCATGAAGCCCATCTGAGACAGACTAATAAAACACAAAACAACAGCAACCTAGTGTTGGCATCTTCTTACCAGCAGAACACCGGCAGAAACAGCAGAGGTTGTAATGCGGTTACAGAAAACAAGAAATAATGAGTACTTGAAATACTCCTTGTTCAGACCATAGGGGACTCTCATGATCTTTTCCTGCACGAAATAAATTCCCATGAACTCCACCAGAAAACACATTTCAAATCAGTCTTTGTTCACCATGACCAATGCAACAATTACAAAAATAACAAACCCAAAAAATAGTAATAATAATAATAATAATAGAAAAAAATCTGGGTATCATGCAAAACTCAAATCTGCAGCATATAGAAGCTAGATAATTTGTTAAAATAAAATGCTGATAGCTGAGTGACCTCTATTTCCATTCCTTTTTTAATTCTCCTGTATTGAAATGGGAATCATGTAATTGCCACATATCTCAATGATGAACCAAAAAAGGTCTAACTTTCCCACTATCAAGGAAATTAACACACTGCATGGCAACAAAATAGTACTAATAATTTTCACACCTAACCAATCCAATCAAATCCTAAGGAGAAAAAATAACATTTTTATCATCACCTTGTCATTAAACTCATAAATGAACACGCACATATATAAAAATTTAAAAAAAAAATGGGAATACTTAAGAAGCAGGAATAAATAAAGAGTAGGAAGAAATAATTTTTTTAAAAAAAAACCTGCAGAACACCATAGATGACAAGAGTGGTCATGATTCCAGCCACAGCAAAAACCCCTTTCCATAGCTTATTCTCTTTAACACCAGCTGCTAATGAGGATGATGGTGATGAATCGGCCATAGCCCCATTCACCATGTAAAACCTTTTAATACCACATAAGAAAAAAACTGAACCAAAAAACCGAAAATTATTACAAGAAACACACATATTTAAAAATAAAGAAAAGTAAGGAAGTAAAAACAGCTAACCGGAAGTGAACGGTCAGTCGCCGGCGATAGAGGTGGAGGCGGAAATTTCAGATCAGAGAGAGGGGAAAAGAGAATGTGTGTGCTGTGTATACGTGGTAGGAGAGGGAGGAGGTAAAAGGTGGACAGAGAAAGAAATGGAGAGAGATCGCCTGAGTCTCGTTTTCTCCGGCGACTTTTTCTTTGTTTCGTTTTGCTTTGAGTTATTTTTCACCAATAAAAGTTTTTGCCACATCAGCTCGCATCCACGCTTCATTCAATTGATTTATAGCTGCTTTTAAAACTGCGTTTTGAGTATAATTTTTAATGTTCAACTTTTTACTTCTTGCTTTTTGTTATTTTTTATGTTTATTATTTTATTATTATTAATTTTTTATTAATTTTATAGCCCTTTATCCTAAAAGATAGATTTTTTTTATAATTTAAAATTTAATCAATAAAGTTAAAATAATTAATTTTACTTATGTATTTTCTATTTATCTTTACATTAAGCATGTAGTTCATGTTATTTCAACTATAATTAAATAATCATAGTTTATATTTAATGATAACAAGGGATATTAAATAAGAATATATTAAAAACTAAAAATTTAATTATATTTTCAAAAAGGAAAGTAAATCATTTGAGATAAACACCAAAAAAAAATAAATTTATATTTATAGAATAGAGAAAATATTATTTCTATTAAATTATAGTTTAAAAAATTTAAAAATCTAACTTTTAAAAATTATAATTTTTCAAGTATTAAATACTCTAAAAATATTTTATAAAACACAATTTAAATACAAAAACCACATTTAGAATAGTGTTTGGTGTAATTCTAACTTAATATTCATTTTATTTGCAAATGAATTTATATATTTGGCATAATACAAAATAAAAATAGAATTAATTTCAAATTAAATGAATTTTGTGTTTGATTTAAGTGTAGAATTTAATAAATATTTTATTTTATACAAATGTCCTTATTTTATTTTTTTAAATTTGAATAAATTTAAAAAATACAAAAAAAAAGAGGAGAGAGAGAGAGAGGAAAGAAAGAAAATTTTAAAAAAATATTTTAATTAAGGATATTTTTATTATAATAAAAAACTTTACGACTTTAGAATTCATTTACAACATCTATTAAATTTGATAGAATCTGATTTACTTATAATATATTCTAATGATTTAATGAAATATAATTTCAAATAAATTTTCATTTATATCAAACACACAAAATTTGAATTTATAAATAAATTCTATAAAAATTATAGAATTCATAATATTGATAATGATAGAGAACACTTGATTTGTATAATGCATTTCTCAAATGCGTAAATTAAGATGAGACAAGAGTTAAGATTATGTTTAGGGGATGTACAAACTAGTGGAACGGTGATTATGTTAAGACAAGTGAAATAATGATTAACTTGTTTAAATTTACTAGAATATTTTTAAACTTATTTAATAAATAAATTACATTATTAAAATTATATAAAGTTTTTTTAAAACTTTAAAATTATATAAAGTTTGTGAGTTTATAAGTTCAATGGAGTCTTTTTTTTTAATAAAAATAACTTATGAATAATTTTTTAAAAATTTAAGATCTTATTTTCAAATCTTAATATATTTGTTAATATTTGCATGACCTGCTTAAAAAAAATTAAATATTATCATAAATATACATTGCAATCAAAATTATTAAATTCGAATTAAAATGTTATATGGAGTTGTGCATTTATAATGAATGCCATAATTTAGAGAATATTTCAAGTATATTAGTCCTTAACTCAACTCCTTCTAATATTTCAATACTTGGATTGCTTAATCTTCTCAAAATTCCTACTAAATAAGTAATATCTGGCTTAATATAATTTATAGAATAAATTAAACTACCAATAATTTTACCATACTCTTTTTGGTTCACAAGCTCTCAGTATTAAGAACCAATTTATAATGAGGATCAAAAGGAGTTTTATTATGCTTAGGCAAAAAATGATCAAACTTCTTTAGAACTTCTTTAATGTAATGATATTAATATATAATAATCATCTTGTTTAATGACTCTGACTCCGAATATAACATTTATATTATTAAGTCAAAAAAATTCTTTATTTATTTAATGCAATCTATATTAGAGCCAAATATAAGATGATCATCAACTTATAAAGTTATCAAAACTTGATATTCATTTGCAACCTTTGTGAATAAACAACTTTCTACTTTACTTCTTCAAAGCCAAGTTTCTTAATTTCTCTTCTTACTTCTTTAAAGCCAAGTTTCTTAATTTCTTTCCTAAATTTATTATATGGCTGTCTTGGTGCTTGTTTAAGACCATAAAGTAATTTATTTAATTTATATATATTGCTCTCTTGTCCTTGAATGATTTAACCTTTAAGTTGATGAATATAAATTTCTTCATTAAGGTCTCCATTTAAAAATGTTATTTTTGCATCCATTTGATGAATTTTAAGTTTGTAAATAGATGCAATAGCAAACATAATTCTAATGGAAGAAAATTTAGTAATAAGAGAAAATGTTTCAAAATAATCTATTTCTTCTTTTTGGCTATAACCCTTTACTACTAATTTGGCTTTGTATTTATCAACATTGCCATCTAATTTGAGTTTTCTCCTCAAACTTCATTTATAACCAATTGTTAGCGTTCAAAATTGATTTTATCTCACCATCCATAGCAATTTTCCATAGATTAGCATAAAGAAAAGACACAGCTTCATGAAAAGTTTTAGGATCTTCTTCAAATAAATATGTAAACACACTTGGTTCAAAATCTTTTTCAATATGTTGTCTTCTACTTCTTAACTCAACAACCTCATTTTCCTTCCTTTTCCTATTATTAGGATTAGGAGAGTCACTCATTGAAAAAATAACATCAACCCTTATTTCTATATTATCATGCATAAGCCTAGAATTATCCATATGAATATGATCACGTGAAACATTGAAATCACTATCAAAACTAAATATTAGAATATTCTAATTTATATGAAACATTTTTGTCTGATTCTAATTTATCAACATCTTTAATGGCTAATGCTCAAAATAAATAGCATGCAATGCCTCAACCACACTATTAGTTTTTGAGCTAAGGAATTTGGATGCCTTACTATATTGAGAATATCCAAGAGAAATGGATTTAATAGCGTTACTTTCCAAATTTTGTCTTTTATGTGAAGTATCTAAAACATAAGTAATGCAACCTGAAACTTTGAAATAATTAATATTGGGTCATCTTCCATTAATAACTTATATAGGGTCTTAGATTGATTTTTATGCAGAATTCCATTTTTAATATAACAGGCTAAATACATCAACCACCCCTTAAACTTTCACCATTGAGACTATTAAGCCCCTCAACTATTTTTTAATTCACATTGAGTCCTCTAACTTTTAAAATTTATTGTTATCGCCCTTTTTCTAATAGTTCCATCAAGTATGCATTTGTTAACCTCTTAAAAGCATGTGAGGAGCTGAAATGACCAAACTAACTTTACAAATTGACTAGATTAACTAGACTACCCTTATTAAACTTTTACCAAATTTGTTACTGAGCCCCTCAACTTTTATAATTATATATTTATAATAATTATATATTTATTATTCAGAGTAATATTTATAATTTATCATAATTTATCATCATATATTTATAATTTATAATTATAATTTTATATTTATTATGTACAAATATATATTATAATTATATAAATTATATATAATATATAAATTATATATATAATTAATCAAGAGTTTTTTATAATTCAAAGTAGAATTCAAAATTTGTTGTCATATTATTTTTTTTAGAATAGTATAAGAGATAAATTCATAAAGGAAAAATACTAATTAAAAAATAAAATTTTCAAAAAATAGATATATTCAATAGTTTTAATTATTTTTGTAAAAAATATTTAACTGAACCAAAATGAAAAAAGCTTAAAATAATATTTAATTTTATTCATATTTGGAATCAAGATTTTTTTAAAGTATGGATTAGAATTAAAAAATTTTTTATATTACTATATTTTTTAGAATCATATAAGAGATAAATTCAGCAAGGAATAAATTATGATAAAATAAAATTCTCAAAAAAAGATCAATTTAATACTTTTAATTATTTTTATAAAAAATAAATTAAAATAAATTAAAATAAAAATATTGAATATAAAATCATACTTAGTTTTATTGATTGAAGCTAAGATTTTTTATTTTTTTTTAAAGTATGAAGTAGAATTCAAATTGTTTTATTGTAATGTAATATTTTTTAAAGTAATATAAGAAATAAAAATTATGATAAAACAAAATTCTCATAAAGTATATCAACTTAATAGTTTTAATTATTTTTATAAAAATAAATTTAATTAAACCACAATAAAAAGATTGAGCATAAAATAATAATTAATTTTGTTCATGATTGGAGCTAAGAATTTTTTAAAAGTATGGAGTGCAATTTAAAATTTTTTATTATATTATAATTTTTAGAATAATATAAGAGATAGATTTGACAAGAAGTAAATTATGATAAAATAAAATTCTTAAAAATAGATAGACTCAATAGTTTTTAATTTTTTTTATAAAAAATAAGTTTAATTGAATCAAAATTAAAAGTTTAATCATGAAATAATAGTTAATTTTATTCAAGAATAGAGTCAAGATTTTTTTAAAAAAATAACAGATTAGAATTCAAAAATTTTTGTTATATTGTTATTTTTTTTAGGATAATATAAGAAATACATTTAGCAATAAAGAAATTAGAATAAAATAAAATTCTCGAAAAACATATCAACTCCATAATTTTAATTCTTTTTGTTACAAAAGGCAAAAGGTTTAGTTGAATCAAAATCAACAAATTGAGTATGAAATAATAGTTAATTCTATTCGTGATTGAATTTTTGAAATGTTGAGGAATAAATTGATAAATAAGAAATTAATTAGGTGAGTTCTTTTTTTCCTTTCCACACACTTTTAACAATGTGTGATATCACTCTCGACCGAACTATTAAAATAGGTGCAATGACAATAAAATTAAAAGTTTGAGGGTTACAATGTTAATAAAAAAAGATCAGGGCTCAATAGTGCAATCGACCAAAGCTTGGGAGGCCTGTTGATGTATTAACCAAGCTTCAACCTAAAAATTAAATAGCAAATTAGAATTTAAAAGTATAACACTTACCATCTTTAGCAAGGATTTATTAATCGTTTCAACTACTTCATTTTGAGAAGGAGATAAAAGGGATGTTATTTATCTAGTAAAACCATGTTATTCACAAAAAGATACAAACTCAATAGATATAAACTCTTTCAAACCTATTTAATTTTTTTAGTTCTCTTTCCAAATTTATGTTGTAGTTCCTCTTTAAGGATTTTAAAATTTTCAAAAGTTTCAAATTTGATCTAAATAAATAAATGTAAGTGAATTTAGAAAAATCATCTATAAAAGTTATAAAAGACATTTTGTTTCTCCTTTAGTTAACTTATCCTTATTATTATATAAATTTGTATGTATGAGTTCTAAAAAACAAGTTGATCTAACAGTAGAATTAAAAGGTGGTTTTGCAATTTTTGCTTACCAGTCCTTTGGTGAGGATGACAACTTGAGAGGGAGTGAATTGGATTCTTTCAGAACTCTTGAAACTTCTTTGGAAGTTATTTGAGTTCAATTGTTATTGCAAAAACTTGCACTTTATTCACTTTTGCTTTCAAAAGAAAAGATAAATTGAAAGGAAGAAGAATAGACCTAAGAGATTTATAATGGTTCAACCAATAATGTTTGCATCCACACCCTAAGTGACCACTTAGGCCTTTAACTTCTTTTATGGCCCAAGAAAACTTCTTTTTTATATGATTAAAGATAACTTACCTACTCCCTTTTTGCAAGGCTCAAGAGAGTAAAGCTCTACTATTGATTTTTGGGGTTAATCACCAATCTATGTGTTTTTGTTAGCTAAGCATTAACTTTTGTTGGTTAAGTATCAACCTTTCTACTCTTATAAGAAATTATCCTAGAAGAAGTTCAAGCCTCTCAAATAGGCAAATGTAGGGTTGACCATTCAATTGGTTTGATTCAAACTAAATCAAATAAAGCAAAACTAAATAAATTAAAATATTCTCCAAAATCAACCGAATTGAACCAAAATATTCATAAAATCAAATCAAACCGAACTAAAAAAATTTGATTCTATTTTTTTAATTTGGTTTTGCCAACATCTTATTCTGGAACTAAACCAATTGATCACCAAATGAACAAATGCATCTTAAGATGAAAAAATGAAATAAAAACAATCACATAACATGCAATCACCCATTATAATATCTTAGATTACACTAGTCATAAAAAAAAATTGATATTGTATAATCACTGAAAGACTAAAGTAAAATATTGATGCGTCAAAATATTATTCACAATTTCATATTGCAATACAATTAAATTAAAGCAATAAAAATATTAATCTCAAAATTAAATTTACACAAAAAAAATTATCTTAAAATCACTTAAATTTCTAATTAAACAAACCAAATATACATTAATTATAATAGAATAATACAAATTTATGGAAATTTTATATTTTTGAAAAACAAAAGAAAAATTCATCACAAATTAGTTGTTGCTGAAGGAGGCGAGTTGCAGCAGTATAGCAATCATCTCATTCATAACCATCCCTGTAGGAAGGAGACTATCATCTCATCCATGATCATTCCAGCAAAAAGTACGCGAGTCACTACGATATCACCTTGGGCGACAATGATGAGCAAGAGACAGAAAAAAATAAAAGAAAAAAGAATGGTTCATGTCATTGAAAATAAAAAAACCATATGTATTCTAGTGAAAAAAAAATGAAGAAAGTGAAAAAGAATAAGAAAGGAAAAACATAGTAGAAGAAGAAGATGAAGAAGCCCAGATAATGGAGAGTTACGACTAGATATGTTTAAACAACTTAAAAGATATTTAAGACTTTTCGTTGTTGTAGGATGAAAGACAAAAATGCCCTTAAAGGCATTATAATATTACAAAAAACCTTATTTGTTTTATTCTAGTTTGGTTTGTTCAGTTTTTATTCATATGAACCAAACCAAAAATCTAACAATCGAGTTGAACCAAATTCTAAAGAATAATCGAACTAAATTAGTCGGTTCGATTTTTTAATTTTAGTTCGATTTTGCTCACCCCTAACAAGTAGTGGTAAAAAAAAAAAAAAAAAAAAAAACATGTTCCCCTGCTAACTTAAGCTTAGCTTGCAAATTACACATAAGCTTTCACTATCTAAAATACAAAAATAATACCAAAAGATAGTTTTGCACACTTAGATAATTGTTTCAAAACTCTTTTCTATCTTTTGTGGACTTCGATAAAGGTATTTATATATGAGAACTTCAAAAACTAATAAATAGAAACAAGTTTATAAGTTTTATTAACTTTGAAAATTCATCATTGTAGTCTATCTACAATTGTTGTTTCTTTTCCATGATCATTGAGATCCTAATATCTTTTTTAATCAATTGTTGGTTGTTTGCAATACTAGTTGAATTCATCTATAGTGGCCATTGAAGTTTTACCATAATAATTATCAATCTCTAAAATTAGACAAATTAGTTAAGATACTTTCTGAAGATTTTTGCAACGGTTGTTGGACTCCTCCTCTATCTATTGAACACTTTCACAATCATTGTGTTTTTCTCCATGATTTTTGAGTCATATTTAAACTAGGCAAATAAGTGAAGGTGCATTCTGAAAACTTTTTCACACTTGTTCTTTATTAATGCTTATTGTTTTTCTTCCCTAACCAGTAATGTATTTTCCATGGTTATTGAAGTTTGTAGTCTCTTCTTTCTCTCCTCATTTTTGCCTTATGCAAAATGCCTTAGCATGTTTAAGTTCTACCTTTTTAAGACGCTTTAGGTCCATTTATAAAAGCATATTAAATGGTCTAAATAAATGTCATGCTTTTAGTACCCAAATCTTTCTTCCTAAAGGTTAAGCATTCTTCATCTTATGGTCTTAGCATGTCTTTCAAAGTATTGTCTTATAAGTGTGTCTTTGCCTTCCTTCTTTGGACTCAATAATATCCCTATGGAAATATTGGCAAAAAACTACAAGCAAAATCATTCAATCATAAGGTTAAAATTTCTCTTGATTTTGAGATCATTTGAAATAATCATCAATATGCATTATTCTAGATTTTTTAGACAATAAAAATGTCTTAACAATTTAGAACAACCATGAGGTCAATAATCTCTCCTTTTTAAATGATAATAAAACTAAAATGTTTGATAAAATAAAATAAAAAAAAGGCATTTTATCAACATCTAAGTATTTTCCCCCTTTTTTGTCATCATGATAAAAAAAAAGTAAAAAAAAAAAAAGGAAAAAACTAAAACAATAAGAATGAAAGAGTCCAAGAAAAAAAAAACTTTTGAATCCCTTCCTTGATGTGTACTCTTTTAAATGAGATTCTAGGAAGGTGGAGACAATAGAGTGGCTGGAGAGTGTGAAATAATATCATTTGACAAATATAAACTAAGAAATACTCGCCACTTGGTTTGTTGATTCAGGTCTGAGTGGGCATGAAGCAATATGTTTTTCTCTAAATAGGTTAAAGTTGTTTTTGAACATTAAACATTATTGAAATATTCACACAACTAAAAATAGCTCCAAATATAAAAAGAAAGCAAAAAATTGTACAAATAATCCATTTTTTCTTTCTTTCAATTTTTTAGGTATTTATATTTTTATACTTTTTTGTTTTTAATTTGTAATGGTGTTTGGATTTCTGAGAAGGTGAAGTGATCTTTCTAGTTTAGATGGTGAAGATTTTATCAGAACAACTTAGCAATGCTCATTTATATATAAATTTTATAGACTAATTTTCAACTAATAATTTATCTAATTAAAGGTCCCTAAATGAAAAATTCCTCACTAACTCCGACCCCAGCTGAAATTTGATGTGGGTCTTAAGAAAAAAAATTTTCACTGCAAATATGCCATATGAACGACTTTTTTTTTTTTTTTCTCTCTCTCTAACTTTGACCATCCTATTTTTTCTCTCTTCTCATTTCTACTATATCCATTGTGTCATCACTTAGTTACTCTTCACTATTTGCTTTTACCATATCCTAACCTTCATCATCACTAACCCTAACCTTCATTGCCTCCAACTTTGAACATCACTTGCTAAAGTTGTAAAAGCCAAATGAAGAAGTAGCTAGATTGTGGAACAACTTTGCATTTCAACAAATAACTTTAGCATAACAAAAGAAGCATAGATTTGATTCATGCTTTAGCATAACTAATTGCTTATGCACTTTTTTCATCATCTTTGTTTTTCTCTTTCTCTTTAACTTTATCCTTCTCTATTGTAGTTATTATGTAAAATACTAGATCTGCTTAGAACTGTAGTTAAACTGCCTGCGTGGTTCAACCTCCCTAAGGCTCCACTAATAATTATATTTCTTTTCTTAAAGATGGAAACAATTATACAATCAAGCGAATTTGCCAATTTTTGTTTCTTCCTAACTAGTCAAAACCATGTGCCAAGGAATAGACTGAAAGTATTCTCTTAGATATTTCAATTTTTTTTTTTTTTTAGTTCAAAGTCTTATTTAACTCTTTAGCTGAAGTTTCCATGGATAAAATTTGATATCCTTTAATCATGATTATCATCTTCCTATTTTTCTTCCTTTATGTTCAGTTTGATTTTCAGGAGAAACCATAGCAACAACCTTAATTGGAGAGTAATTTTCCTTTGCTATTATTCATGTTTTGTTCCATTAAATGGCTTTTTTCTAAGGATTTTGAATTCTTCAAAGCCAAAAATAAAAAACAAAGGTTTGTTGCAGAAATTGAATGTTAATATAAATTTTATTAGCTTGCTTGATGACAAAGAGGGAAACAGATTTATAATATTTTTCATATGGGCAACAATGCAAGCAGCGGTTGGAGGGAATTTACTATCATAGTTTTTTCTTCAATAAATGAGTTTTGTACGAGATATTCAATGAGAGGTAAAACATGTAAGATATTTAATGAAAATTGTGAAAAAAAGAATTGGTGACTAAGAGAAAGAGTTGAGTTGGTCAAAGTTGGAGAGAGACAAAAAGAAAGTCATATGACACTTTCGCTGTGATGAAATTTCTATTAAGAACCACCTTAAATTTCAAGCAAAGTCTAATCTACCAAGGAATTTTTTTATTATAGTTTTTCACTTAAGCACTTTGAAGTATATAAGTTATTAGTTAAGGAACAACAAATAACATTTATCCTACTAGCCACACCACTGCGATCTTGAATGAAAAAGCAAGTATGATATAGGGTTGTCTAGTATTCAGTTCCAATCAAAAAATCAAATTAAATCAACAAATTCAGTTTAATTCAATTTGATCAAACTTGAAGTTTAGTTTGGTTTGATTTTCTTATTAAAAGATTTTGATTAATTTAATTTAGCTCAATTTTAAAAAAATCAATATCAAACAAATTAAATTAGTCAAACTTTATTTAAAAAGAATTTTTAAAGATATGATATACATATATATATATATATATATATATATATAATTTTATCTTTAAAAATAAATTAAGTCTACTCCAATATACATGTATAATTAATATATAATAAGTTTTATACCTATAGTTAAAATATTAATTCAATTTTGATGAAAACTAAATCAAAACCAATACATACTACTAATTTAATGAGAATGGTAACAGTTTAGAGGTGAACATGAGATTAGTATATTAAAAATAATTTATTGACTTTTTAGCATTTAGCTAACAAGAAAATTAAATTGATGGAAGGACCCACTAATCTAATGATGTTATATAACAAAATTAAAATAGATATTTATTTATAAAATGAAGGACGAAATAGTGTAGGGTTTAGTATTTAATCCCAAATCAAATAATTTTTAATTGTTTATATTTATACAACTCAATGAGTTAAATTCGTTTACGTTCTATCGTAATGGGACGATGAGATGGTCGAAAATACAAATTTGAATTATGTTGTTTTCTTTTTCTTTTTCTTGATTTTTTTAGTAATATTTATGATAAGAGTTTTTTTTTTTTTTTTTTTGGAATGGTTAGTTTACGCTTCAGTTGAAATTAAATCTTTTTCTAGATAATCTAAGTGTTGGTCTCAACTTAAAAATAATAACACCATATCATTACAAAAGTAAATAGGCGACTTTTTTTGGAAAAAAAAAATAAATGACTATGTTTCATCTATATGTAGAAAAAATTAAAGATTTTTTTTTTTTAAAAAAAAAGAGAATGATTTGAAATCAGGTTTCTGCTCTTCATAATGCTACATGATTATATACTAATGTTAGAAAAAAAAAAATGAAAATGATTTGTTACTAGCATTTGAATAATTTATTAAAAAAACATTTAAGTTCTATCTTTTAGTTAAGTATTTTAGCTATTGAAATAATTTAACGAGGCTAAGGAAATAAATCATTTCTTCTATTTTTTTTTTAATGCTTTCTTTAAAGTAAGGACCATAAGTGACTGCATAGGGTAATGGATTAGCGCGTTTGACTCCGGATCAGAAGGGCGTGGCTTCGACTTCCACCCTGGTCGCTTTCGATGCTTATTTTCATTTTCTTCCGTTTTGTTTTCACTCTCAGGAAGTATAATTGGATAACATCTCTATAAACAACCATAATCCAAAACAAGAGGTAGCCTTTTATTGTTTATTACATCCATGCATGGCCTGTAACTTTCAAATTATGGAGGAATCAATCAACTGCTACTACACAAAATTCTTGTAACACCTAAAGAAGAACCAATCATCTTTTCCTTCCTTTCTTTGGACTCTGCCTTATTTCCTCACCTATCATGCCCCCACACCTTCATTAACACAAGGTACATATAAACATAATTGCGTAACCTCACCTTTAGAGGACAGTATGATTGTTTAATGTTTAAATGATTGTTCTGTTTCAGCTTTAATCGACTTTTTGCAGCCTCACATGGTACAAGAATTGGGGTATAGAGACACAAGCTGTTGAGTCCTACAACTTGTTGGGCTATTGAAGTGACCAATGGAATTGGAGCAGGAATTTTATCTGATGATAGTTCTTTGCAGGGAAGCAATAATGGGTCTTTTCT
>CATIWR010036542.1:0-13416 GCA_949677035.1 Omphalea diandra
AACTCTCTCTCTTCTGGTGTCATATACATAAATGTGCATCAAGTAAATGTTTGATTGTGTGTAGGATGGATAAAACCTATATGCATATGTATTTTGAACATGAATGATATGAGTTATGTAAATGAAAATGGTCGTTACACGTAAACCTGAAAAGCTATCAACTAACTTTCCTATTGCAGAACTTTCTAAATTCATAGAAATCTAGAATGCTCAAAACCATGTTCGTTTATTTATGCTAGTCATGAAATCATCTGAGGTTCTGATAGATACTATGTCAGAGCTTCTTGAGTTGTCATTGGAAGGGTTTGCAAAGACATGCTATTTCAATTGACCAAAGACTATTAGAGAATATTGGAAGGAATTAACAAAAGCTTTTGAGTGGCACTATACGTGTAATTCATATCTAAAGGTCACTTCGCAAGACTTGGAGTCTTTGAAGCAGAAAACTGGTAATAGCTTTAATGACTACATTAGGAGATGGAAGAAGACGACTTTAAAAGCAACCACAACGCCTATAGAGAGAGAGAGAGAGAGAGAGAGAGCAAGTTAGAATGATTATGAAAGGGACTCTGCCTGTTATTGACACCATAATTTGAAAAATATTGGTTAGGAACTTTGAAAACCTTCGAGAAGCAGGTTTGCAAGGTGAAGAGTTGGAATCCAAGTTGAAAAGATAGTATGGGGGGAAGAACAAATACCCCCAACTTAGACTACAACCAAAGGAAACGAGATGGCCGATGTAAATGCGGTAAGAGCACCAAGACAGTTCACTAATCTGGGCATGCCACTATCTAAGGCATTTGAGAGGTTGTAGAAGAAGGGAGTGTTGAAGCCCTCAACATCAAGACCACCTCCTAATCTATTGTCTAAGAGGTATGACACTAATGCTTATTATGCTTTTCATAAAAAAGCATGTCACTACACCAATGACTGTTATAGACTAAGGCATGAGATTTAGGATCTCATCAATAATAAGATGATTGTTCCACTAGATTTTGGAAGTCCTAGCATCTAAAGGAATGCTTTCCTAAGCTATTGTAATGTTCCTCCCCTAAATCAAAGGACATTTATGATAGATTTTGAAATTCTTAAGGAAGTTATCATTGTTATTATTAAGAAAGTCACGAAGGAGACTCTAGTTGTTTTTACTACTAATCTTGGAAGAGTTCACATGAAGAAATAGAGGAAAAGTAGAGAAAAAGAATGATCTTACTATGGGGGGAAAATGATGATGGGAAAGAAATAAGGTGAGTCATGTTACACGTGGCGAGGAATACTACCATGATAGTGAAGCTCCAAAGAAACAACGATTGAGAAGAAGATGGATGAACTCATTATGAAGGAGAAGAAAGATGATAACCCTATTGTGAAATAGCTTAAAAAGATGCCAACCCAGATTAGTGTGTGGGAGTTGCTTATCAACTCTCAAGAAGATAAGAAGGCAATGGTGGAGGCTCTGTCAAGTCTGATTATCTCAAAAGAAGCCATTCTTAAGGATACTATTACATTAGTGATTCATAAAGGTAAAATCATATCTCAGGTGAGGATTTGCTGCCATAATAAAGAGATCACAATCTGGCCTTATTCATTCGAGTTGAGGAAAATGGTAGGCGTATGTCATCTGTGATGGTTGACAATGGATTTGGAATTGAAATTTGCCCATTAAAGTTACTACATAAGTTTAGTTTGTCTGAGAAAGATTTAGAAGCTTCTAATAGTGTCATTCAAGCCTATGATAATAGTAGAAGGCCAGCTGTGGGTGTGTTCAAGACTATGGTAAAGACAAACATAGTAGAAGCAAAGATGAAATTCATAGTCTTGGACATCTTAATCAGTCTTGGACATCTTAATCACTTTCTTGCTTTTGTTAGGAAGACCATGGTATCACTTATTGGGTGATTTACATTATAAATAAGAGATTATGACCATGTGTGTAGTGGTTGGGTATTAGCTTTAAGTATGGCTATTTTACATCTTCAAGGGTTTTAAGTTGCAAAAGTTGTTGATAAGTGGGTTAATCCTAAATTTATAGGGATTATAAAGAACATAAACTTCCTTTCATGATAGGGGTTTGGGAAGAATTCCACTAACATATTAGAATTTCCAAAAATCCCCATTTAGACTATAAGGAAATGACTGGGGTACCATGGTAAAGAGTCAGGCTTAGATGTAAAGGAGTTGCATGGACCGCTGTTAGATTTCTTTGTGAAGGAAGGGGAAACCATTAGAAAAGTCAAGTAAGAAGTTCTTGAGAAAGAAGAGTTGTTAGGTAAGGATATAAACAAACTCGAGAAGACCTTCTTCTAATCAGATGTTGGTGAATTGGGATATCAGAATTATTAGAACTCATTAAAGTAGGAGGATGGTAAAAGGAAGAGAAAAAAGAAAGGGAAACATATTATAGGGACAAAGGATGATCAAGTATAAAGTTAGTTCATGGTTCTATATGGTCCTCAATCTACATGGCCATAAAAGGATAAAAAAAAGATCACTGATAAACAGAGGAAGCAGTGTCTACTAGATCAAAATTTTTAAGCCACCAAGAAAGATCACACAAAGAATGGGTTTAACTTAGTGAAGCAAAATGCATATTTCATGCACTTATGATGGAAATATATTAGGCCGTGTAAGTTTACTAAATGTGTGTACACAGGGATAAAATTTAAGGATATTAGGAGCATGATTGTGAACTTTATTAAGAAAGTAGGTGGTGAGGAAGTAGAAGGCCCTACGGTGGAGACTGAGCCAACTATGACAAAAAATGCAACTATTTGGGCAAATTTTCTAAAGATTAAATTGATAGATGATTAGATGAAGCAAAGTTTTGAGGGTGCTGTCATAGCCATCACAGGCATGAAAAATGTGATAGAGGGTGAGATGGAACAAATATTACATAAGGTAAGAATATGTGCATGCTAGCTAGTAAGGAGAAGAATGAAGAGAAGACACAAGAAGAAGAGACACTTATTACTCTCCCTAGAGCAAACTGTCTTCCCAGACTCTATTAATGTTTTTGTTTCAATCTCTTTGAGAATGATGATGTATTTCTTTATAAGTTTAAGGCAATGAATGATGAGTTTGCTTATTTGTATGATATGTTTCCTATTGGTAGTGTGCATAACATGTATTATTTCATGAGCATACCATTGCATTTAACCTTAACAGATAGGAAAATCAAAAAATCTTGCTCATAGCTAGTAATGTCACATCAGAAGAGTAAAGAATGTTTGAACAACTACTTATAAAATACCATACGATCTTTGTTTGGACATATAAGGACATGCCATAGGTTAATAGGCAAATTACAAAACATAGAATCTCGACTTACCCACAAATGAAATCAGTAAAATAGAAGCTTCAAAGGATGAGACCAGAGTGAGTCCAGTTGGTTAAGGAAGAAGTAGTAAAACAATTAAATGTGAAGTTGTTAGAGGTGGTGCACTACCTTGAATGGTTAGCCAATATAGTGCCAATATCGAAGAAGAATGAAAGAGTGCAAATGTATGTTGACTATAGAGAATTGAACAAAGCATGCCTAAAGGATGATTTTCCTTTACCACACATAGATGTACTGGTGGATAATGTTGTGATGTACATTATGTAATGGATGGATTCTCAAGGTATGACCAAATTTGCAGGGCAATCATAGATAAGGTGAACATAGCTTTTATCACAGAGTGGAGGACGTATTGCTACAAGGTGATGTCATTTGGGTTAAAGAACCCAGGAGTAATGTACCATTGGCGATTGCCCAGCTGTATGACTTGATCCATAAGGAGGTGAAAGTATATGTGGATGATATGATGGTGAAGTCAAAAACTAGGGAAGGGCACTTTGAAACCCTGGAGAAATTCTTGTATAGGTTTGATGAGTACAACCTTAGGTTGAATCCAAAGAAGTATATATTTGAGGCCACCTTTGGTAAGTTGTTAGGACACATGGTCAGTGAGAAGGGGATCGAAGTGGACTCGAACAAAGTAAACACAATTCAGGATATGCCTGCACAAAAAACAAAGAAAGAGATTCAAGATTTTTTGGGTCATTTGCAATACATTAGCCAATTTATTACAAGACTAACTCCCATTTGTCAGTTGATCTTTAAGTTGTTAAGGAAAGAACAACCAGTAAAGTGGAATGAGCAATATTGAAAAGCCTTTAAGAGAATAAAAGAATATTTTACTAACCCACCTATATTAAAGCCACCAAAGCCTAAAAAGCCACTATTTTTGTATATGATAATAGAAAATAGCTCAGTTAGTACAATGTTAGCTCATGAAGATGGAACATGAAGCAAACATGTAATGTACTATCTCAACAAGAAGTTATTATCCTATAAAGTGAAGTACAACCAGGTGGAGAGGACTTGTTTGGCATTGTTTTGGGTGATAAAGAAGTTGAGACATTATTTTCAGTCATATTATATGGAGGTGGTTTAAAAGCTCGACTAGATTAAATACTTGTATGAAGCCCTTTCTCTCATTGGATGATTAACAAAGTGGTTGATCTTGTTGATCAAATTTGATATTAAGTAAGTAGCCAAAAAGATGATTGAGGACGAGCAGAGTTTCAAAGTACTTGGCATGGTAACCTTTGGAATAAAGGAAATCTGAGTTTTTGTAGTTCTCGGATGATGGCCTAGGAGCGTTTAAGCCTTAAAGGTGGAGAGCATACTTCAATGGAGTTGTAAATAAGAAAGGGGCAAGGGTATGAGTAATTTTGATCTCGCTGAAAGGAGAGCTTTTCTTTGTAGCTTAGAAGTTGAACTATAAGGTGGCTAATAATATGGCCAAATATAAAGCCTATGCATTGGGGCTTGAACTCTTGAAAAAAATAAGGGTGAAAATAATAAAGGTGTTTGAGGACTCATTACTAGTCATTTCACAAATAACTAACAAATGACAACTGAAAGAAGAATGCTTAGGCCCTTATTTAGAGCATGTGAAGGGGTTAGTGCAGGATTTCTAAAGGTCACATTTCATCATCTGTCAAAGAAAGAAACCATAATGGTTGATGCCTTAGCCACTTTGGTCTCTATTTGGGATGAACTAGAAGTGATGCCCATGAAGTCGCTTATCATGCTTCGGTCTCAGGTGCCAGTTACAAGGATACAGGAGTAATGCAAGTATCGATGGAGAATCGCCCTTGGTATTTTGATATAAAAATGTGTTTGGAAAGCGATGAATAACTCGAGGAAGCTGAGAAAAAGGATAAAAATGTGATCCAAAGATTGTTTTCATAGTTTATGATTTATGATGGTGTGATATACAAAAGGATGACCTAATAGAATTATTAGGTTAGGTGGAAATCATTACATATATGTGTTTTTAGATGATTACTTTAGGTTCACTAGGTTAATTTCTTGACTCATAAGAATGATGCTTTTGAGTCATTTAAAAGTTTTGCCAAAAGAGTTCAAAATGAAAAAGTTTATTTCATTTCTAGCCTTAAAAGTGATCATGAAAAAGAATTTGAAAATGAGAATTTTGAAAACCATTATTTAGAAAATGACATTTCACATAATTTTTTAGCTCATAGAGCACCACAGGAAAATGGTGTTGTAGAAAAGAGAAACAAAACATTAGTTGAGATGGCTAGGACTGTGCTCAACGAGTATGCACTTCCTACTTACTTTTGGGCAGAACCCATTAATACGATGTTACATTTCAAAGTGTGTTTTTAAAGAGCCCATTTTGAGCAAAACCTCTTATGAGTTATGTAAGGGAAGAAAACCCAAAATCTCATACCTTAGAGTGTTTGGTTGAAAGTGCTATATATTGAAAACAATAAGGAAAACCTTTAGAAATTTGCATCCAGAATGGAGGATGACATCTTCTTAGTCTATTTCACCTCTCACAAGGCTTATAAAGTCTTTAATAAAAAGTGCATGGTTGTTGAAGAGTTAATAAATGTTGTTTTTGATGATTTAGTAAACTTGATTTTAGAAAAGGTTCTCTTATTGATGATCTTATAGGTGAGTTGGAAAAGCTTGAGATCAACTTTAACTTAAAGGAGGATGAAGTTAGAGAGGAAACTTAACGTGAAATTAAAGCTCAACTTTCACAAGAAGAGGATCAAGCCTAATAGTAACCCTTAGAAATAAAGGTACCCTAAGAATCATCTAAAAGAGCTTATTGTTAGGGAAACTTATAAGGGTATGAGAACTAAATCTCAATTTAAAGCCATTGATAATAATATTGCATTTTTTTTCTCAAATTAAGCCAAAAAATCTATTAATGAGATTATTGATGATGATTATTAAGTGAATGTTATGGAAGAGAAATGTAACAACTATATAGTTAATGTACATAATCAAATATCAAATATCATCAGGATACATTACAAGTATAAGAATTGACTATGTAAGTGCAAATGCAATAGATTGATTTTGTCATGACCTTATAAAGCAAATACTACTCTTGGGAATTCATGTTGTTGGACTAGGGTAGTTAACCCTAAGTTTTGGGCCTCTTTTGATCTTCACAAAGGGGATCGATAATTTCTAATGTTTCTATTTAGTGTTTTTTTGCAGTTTTTGTGAAAGTCTTTATGTTAGAAGTTAGATAAAAATCTTAACCTTCAAAGTATGTGAAGTAACTTCTAAATCAGGACCGCAATCCAAAGATTCACGACCGCGATCCATTAGAAGACTTGCTAGAAGTTCAGATAGAAAAAATCGCAAAGTAATTCTCGATCACAATTCGTCTAAAGGAAGAGCTCCAAAAGTGATAGACGAATTCGCGGTGTAAAGCTTGCCTCAGTAGCGACTGCGAATTTTGAAGTAACTCAAGATGTAATCAAGTCTATAATCACAGCTTGACAAGTGTCCTAGGTAACCATTGGAAGTCAAAAATCACGAGGGGAACTTATTGGTAGCGATTGCAAACCCAAAAGAAGAAGATGAACACTTTTGGTAGAAGAATTCGCGTCCAGAGTCGTGTCCTGTACAACATACATTGCGACCGTTACTTTTGAGAGCAGGTGAAAGGCAACGACTATACTTTTCTAGTGAACTAATTAGAGGCTGCTATGTGGACTAGCCGTTAGACACAAATGGGGTTTTCCTTATGGAATTTGGAATTTGCAACTGCAAATATGTAGTAGCGATCGCGAAACGACTGTTAAGCATTTAATGCGAAAATCTATCTAACATACTTTGATGATTTTGTACCAATTTTATTGCAACGTCTCTTTGGTGGGTAGAGGATATAAATACCTCACCAAACATATGTAAATGCAAGAGAATTAATAACTTTGTACCTAAACTCTTGCAATTTTGCTACTCACTCTTTTCTATTCCTTAAGTCATTGTTGGATGTGAGCATAAACACCATTTGGAATAGGTTATAGTGTGAGCCTGTTAAAACACTAAGAGAGGTTACTGTGTGAGCCTGTTAAAACATAAATTGTAAAGGTTATTGTGTAAGCCTAAAAGCATAAGTGTAAAGGTTGTTGTGTGAGCCTTCAAAACACAAGTGTGAAAGTTTGGTGTAAGCTTGAAAACACCTTTGAAAGATAGTGGAATTATAACGTCCCTATCTATATCCATTGGCATTATCACATGAACATATTCATTGCATAAATGATATGAAATCCCATATAAACATATGCATTGGATAAATGATCATTTAGTCATGCGATTTGTTAAAGCATGACAATGACACTTGCACCGTTATAGTTGGAACACTTGAACATATATGTAGTGTTTGTATAGTTGCATGGAAAATTGTCTTATGTTGTGTGTATATTATAACATCATAAATAATGGTGTTATAGAGCTTATTTAAAAGTATAAGGAGCATTTAGGAATTGAGAGATGGATGAAGGTGCTTAATGAGTGAAAAAGAGGGACTAAAAGAGGAAAGGTGAACTTCCAAACAATGGAAATGAAGCACCATGATTTTATGTTGTTATAATAAGTTTATATTTGACAATTAGGGTCAGAAATGAAGGGTAATTCGTGAGGAATGGCAGAAAGAGAGTGAGAGAGAGAGCTAAGGAAGAAAGAAAGAAAGAAAGAAAGAAAGAAAGAAGAAGAAGAAGAAGAAGAAGAAGAAGAAGAAGAAAAAGAAGAGAAGGAGAAGAGTGAGCTACCTAAGGTTTTCTAATTCTGGGATAAAGGGTAAGATAATTTATCTTCTTCTCACCTAAAATTAACCTCTCATGACATGTTAATTATGCATGGTTAGTAAGAATTATGGAGCAATTGTGGTAGAGCTCTTGGATGGAAGTTGAATCATAGAGAATTAGAGCTGTTTATGCTATATTCTGCTGTTAGAGCAAGATTTTATACCCACGATTGATAATCCTAGAAGAGGAATTAGGGAAAGTTCAAAATATGAAAGTTATAGCATTATGTCTCATATAAATACCTATGAAATGGTTTTGCTTGATTTTGTGTGTGTGAGGAGATATGATTCCTTCAGTAGGACTGGGTCAAATCTGAACCGAGATGGTCTCAGTCTTCTATTTTCTTATATTTTGATGGCCTTATGTTCTGATTTTGACAAAGTGTAAAACATGGAATTTGTAGGTTTATGTCCTCTCTAAATACATATAAATAAGTTTTGATTTATTTTCTGTGTGGAAAGAGATATGACTCATTGATTTGGACTGACTTTGTACCAGGATGAAACCTGACATTTCTTTTAAATCTGTTTTCCAAGACTTTGATGGCCATAGATTCAGAATTTGGTAATGGTATAAACTTGAAAGTTGTATATCTATGTCCTATATACATGCTTTTGAAATATTGTTGCCAATTCCATCATGGTTGTTGAGATATGGTCCCATCATCATGACTAGTTGTCATCACGTTACAAACCTGCTTACCCTGAGATTTGGTCCTTTATTTTGGTGACTTTATAGACTGAATTAGACAAAGAGTAAAACATGAAAAATGTTTCTTTATATGTTTTGTAACTGGTAGTATTGCAATTGGATTTGTACAATTTGAGATATGCCTAAGAGTGTAAGACCAACTCAGATTGAGATGACACTGCAATAGGGACAGATTTAAAAATACACCACATTTTCTATGTGTCTGATATTGGCTTAAAATTTGAATATGTTGTATCATTATGTGTCAATTTTATTTGACAAAAAGAATTAAGTAATTTGGATGAGTATATCTGGAGTTCTTACTATGAGAGTATAGCAAGCTCAGGCTGCCATATAAGGAAAATATGTATAAATACTAGGTCCACTTGCATGAATCATGTCATAGTTGCATAACAAAATGAAAATCCTACTTTATCATCATGAATTGAATTGGTGTATTGAAATAGGTCCTCAAGGAATTGAGGATAATAGTGGGAATAAGCCGGGACCATCCGCAGCTAAATAAGCTTGAAGGATGAGGTAAGTAAATAACTAAAGGTACTATATGTATGATTGGTTAAATACTATGAACTTATATTCAATAGAATGAAATGTTGTTTAATATGATGATATTGTGGAATATATAGATGAAAGATTGTTATACTCTTAATTTATTTATTTTCATGAGATGTTGTTAATAATATTTAATAGCCTATGTGGCGATAATATTTAATAGCCTATGTGGCAAGGAGATGATAGCCTGTGTGGCAATGATAAAACAACATGTATGGCAATGATATAATAGCCTGTGTGGCAAGGAGATGATAGCTTGTGTGACATAGAGTGTGTGGCAATGATAAAACAGCCTGTGTGGCAATGATATAATAGCCTGTGTGGTAAGGAGATGATAGCCTGTGTGGCATAGCTTGTGTGGCAATGATATAACAACCTCTGTGGCAATGATATGATAGCCTGTGTGGCAATGATATGATAGCCTGTGTGGCAAGGAGATGATAGCCTGTGTGGCAATGATAAATAGCCTATGTGGGAATGATAAAACAGTTTGTGTAGCAATAATATAATAACCTGTGTGGCAAGGAGATGATAGCCTGTGTGGCAATGATAAAAAAGCCTATGAGGCATAGCCTGCGTGGCAATGATATAATAGCCTGTGTGGCAATGATATGATAGCTTGTGTGGCAGGGAGATGATAACCTATGTGGCAAGGAGATGATAACCTGTGTGGCAATGATAAACCAGCCTGTGTGGCGATAATATTTAATAGCTTGTGTGGCGATAATATTTAATAGCCTATATTACGATAATATTTAATAGCTTGCGTGGCGATAATATTTTATAGCCTGTGTGGCGATAATATTTTATAGCCTATGTGGCGATAATATTTAATAGCCTGTGTGGCGATAATATTTAATAGCCTGTGTGGCAATGATTTGATAGCCTGTGTGGCAATGATATAATAGCTTGTGTGGCAATGATATGATAGCCTGTGTGGCAATGATATAATAGCCTGTGTGTCAATGATATAATAGCCTGTGTGTCAAGAACATTTCATAGCCTGTGTGGCAATAAAATATAACAGCCTGTGTGGCAAGAACATTTGATAGCCTGTATGGCAATGAAATCTATAACCTGTGTGGCAACAATATATATAGCCTACGTGGCAACTAAAAATGAAAGCCTTTGTGGCAGAAATTTATGACAACATGTGTGGTAATAACCTTTCACAGCCTATGTGGCATTTAAGAGTAAAAACTCTTTATTTCATACATGGATATGATGGTGACTTATTTATGTTTAAATGTTGTTATGTTGTTTGTGCAATAACCTTTGATAGCCTATGTGGCATTTAAGAGGAAAAACTCTTTATTTCGCACATGGAGATGATGATAAGTTATTTATGTTCAAATATTGTTACGTTATTTGAGATTGAAGTATCGTTATGCATTTACTTACTAAGTATGCAAACTAACTCTTTTGTTTGAAATCTTATTTCTGGAAGAGTAGACTAAAGATTTCATCCAGTATACTTTTTGAAGTCGTTGTCTAGTAAAGTAAGAGAGGTTAGGTCAGTATGTAGTCAATTAGTATTTTAGTTTGTTTATTCATGTGTGTTTTGTTGTAAATAGTTACTAAGTGGTGAACAAAATACATAATGAAAATTTTTTTTTTAATTAGGTCTTTTAAATGACAATGGCTAAACTTAGAGAGAAAATTAAATGATTATTAATTGGGGTGTCACATTTAGTGATATCAGAGCAGACAAATGATTCTATAGACATGTGTAATATGAATGTGATATATATGATATTTGCATTATGTTAATCTTACATGTAGTAGCTTAGAGGAGTATGGATGCACTTGATAGAGTTCATACTAGCCCAGAGGTTAGAAATGAGTCTGTTGAGTCTGTTCATGCATGTGAGCATGTTGACAGTAAGTTATGGCTAGCACCCAAGAGAGGGGGGTGAATTGGGTGATAAAAAAAATTCTTCAAAATAATATTGGAATGCTAGAGTATTATAATTAACATTGAAGAAAAAGTGCAATTCAGATAATTTCGTGAAGCAATAAGTCATAATTTTAATGTTGTAATGATGATTAATTAAGACATGATGTGAATTAAAAAGGATGAGTAAAAGATATGAAGGTGAAAGATGTTAAGTTATGAGGAGAAAGTAAGTGAAATTTATGACGCACAAGTATGCATATGTAAGAAATGAAGAAGAATGATGAAAACTAAGGTATAAGCTAAGTTAGGTGCAAGATCTTTGATGGCTGTTGAGATATGTAAGATACATTTATGTGTGACTAAATGACATATTGATGAAGTATTTTAGATGCCTAAATTTGGTATTTGAAGTATCTAGAAGGAAATAAGGGTTGGATAGTTACATAACTGCAATGTGTTGATGTTATTGCTTATGTTTGTTCAATAGGTATTTAATATGTGTGCCTATGTACATTTAAATGGCATGATAATGCTTTATAGATGTATGTTAAATTTATAGAGTTTTTATTTAATGTGTATTGAAGAAACTAATAAAATGTTGAAAGCAAAGTTTCTGAAAGGTTAAAATACTTTATTTGGGCATTTTTGGTCTTTTCACACGCTTTTATCTATACTTGTGAAACAACTTCTGATAAGTTGGAAAGATTGAAGGTATCTCTCAAAACAAAATAAAAATACAAATGAAGCTCTAACAAAGAATTGATTGGTAAGAATGATGATATGATATGTAATCAGATGTTTTTCTTATTGTTCTAATGTTCCCAGAGGTTGATATTTATATAATTTTCGGTCATTTGAGCATTGTCATTTCTGGAGTTTTTGTTTATATTGTGTTTCATGGTTTAGGATTTTCATAAAATCTAAGGCGATATACTTGTTAGTATTATTGAGTTTTGCAGTCTTCTCATCCTAGATATGATGCGGAAGCGACTTACTTTCACGAAGTCAGATTTGCAAAATGAAAGCAGTTGAAAGAAAAATTTAAACTACAATGCATCCACTTATTAATAATTACAAAAGATAATGATACACCATACTCCACTATAATGGACAACACATAAAAGAGATTCCTTCTTATCCTTTCCTGATCGGCTCATGTAATGGAGATAAATTCACTATCTCATAATCCTCGTCATCTCATTCCTGTTGTGCTTTTGCGTCTATCTTTTCTTGTAAAAGCAAATTCTCCCCATATTTAAGATAAATATCCTTAATCTCATGGGGGTCTTGTGAGTATGGCTCTGAAAACTGGCTATCTGGGCCCTTCAGTTCCTTTCTTAGACAATCTTCCCAGTCTTGGCTCATTGCTTTCAGATCATTGCGGTACCTTTTTGGAAGAGTGTCCCATGGAGCATCTCTTGCAAGAGTAGGCCATATTCCCTTGGGGATGGTTTTATTTCTTTCGAACATATATCTTTGGAATTCTCTGAACTGCTCATAGTGATCAAGGGCATTTGACCTTAAGGAGAACTGGTACTCCTTGTAGTAATGTAGGCATCCTAGCATACAAGGAGTCATACCTGAAGGCCTAGTAAGACAAGGCTTATGGATTTTAAAGACTACCCTTTTGTTTAGTGCTGTCTCATGAGAGCAGTATTGTAATATTGCCTGCATTAAATTAACCCACCTACTTAATGGCTGGAACCATTCTAGGAATGTGACTAAATGGATATTGTGCTTGGTTCCTCTTTGAAGAGCATTTAAATATTGACCGAAGTGGAGAGGCCTGACTTCGATGGCTATGGTATATAGATGGCAGAAATACCATAAGAAAATGAGTAGTTCCTTAGGCCATATCCATCCTCCATCTTCAAGTGGGGTAAAGTCCATGAAGGTATAAACTTGTAGGAAAGGATAAAAGGGATGAAATCCTAGGATTTCCATGAATATAAATCCAAAGGTCTTTATTAGTATGGACTGGTAGGAGAAGACCTGTTTTACAGCCAGGTCAGTAATCTAGGAGTAGGTGGATGGTAGTATTACTTCAGGAAGAATACCTATCTTAAGATAATGCAAATTGGATACTTGGGAAGAGGAAGAGGATGAAGCTGCTGAAGATGATGGAGAAG
>CATIWR010036572.1:0-21839 GCA_949677035.1 Omphalea diandra
ACCCCCCCACCCCACCCCCCCCACCCCCCACCCCTCCCCCCCCTCCCAACACCCCCTCCCCCCACCAGTTTCTGCGCCGCCCCCCGGCGCCGCGCCCCCCCCCCCCCGCGGGGTTAATCCAGGCCCAATGACCCTTGTGAGTCAACTAAGCAGGGGTTACTTTAACATCACTAAAAAATTCAGAAGGAACCATCGAATGCTCTAAAATGTCAAGGAACATACCATAAACCAGATATAACATACCTGCAGGCAAGCATAAGCAATTGCAGTTGCAAAATAGAAGTTTGCATTGCCAGTGCCCTACAAATTTGAATAAATAAGCCATGAAATGGAAACTCATCAAGTAATCTGGCTAATAAGATGCATTATATAACAAGGCATACCCTCCAAATCCATAGGTTGTGCATCACAGGGCTAAGGAGGGAAACCCCAACATATCCACAGAAGATAAAGAAAGAGAATTGCATATCTGCATAGCATACCATATTAAAGGTGTAAAATGATGGATCAATTCCAAATTCACAACCAAAAAAAAAAAAAACCGCCTCACCTGCTAATTCATCAAGAAACAAAACCAACAAACCTAAGTATAAAGCTGAATCTCCAACCTAGCCAAAGTTTGAACCAAAAAATGGAAAAGGGTGCCAATTAGATCCAGCTTATAATTTCGTAAGGAACAGCACAACAAAGTAGAAATCCAAGGAAATCAATTTATTGTCATGGTTAATAGGGTGATTATCAGTAGAACACCAACACTTGACATGACTAGAAAATTTTAGTTACTGTACCCACCATAAGAAAGGAGAAATAGCATGCACGATAAAATATCAATACATAATCTCTGCAAAATATCAAAAGGAGCAAAATAATAATAATAAGGCAAGCAGTTAGGAGTTCATATTTTTCCATCTTTGATCATCATATGGAAACATCGTCTCATGCAAACACTATAGTGTGTGACAGAACTTGGTACCCAATGAAAGGGCAATCTTGGAAAGAACAAAAGTATCAATCTTCGTGAAAATGACTAAATATGTAAACAACAAAAAACTTACAGATGGATATGATTTAAGCATCGATGAGATTGCAATATAGACGAAAGCCAAGAAACAGGGTCGGTGGTTTAGCCTTATGGCTAATGGCAAAATCATAACCAGAATATTCATGTGGAAAACTATCAAAAAGAAATTCCTGAAGAAATCAAAAACTTCAGCGAAGAAATACCTGCAACATCAATGAAAGTAAAATAGATAGCTTCTTAAGCACAAAACCATACACAGATAAATGAGCCAATTCTACCAATAACAACAATATATTTGCACTAACCATAGAACACCTATATTTGGTGACATATCTTCCACTGTAAGAATGAATCCATATGTTCTGCAAAATGAAGCCAGACATAGACAACCATGAAGATTTTTTACATAAGTACCATATGGCATACTTTGAACAAGACACATGATGTATCTTAATATCAACCAAAATGGTAACAGTGATAAAACTAACATAAAGTTGTGACTTTATTCAACTCAAGGTTTTTCAATTAACCAATTGAGTCAAGCAGCCAAGTTCAAAATTAACTGAAAAAATAAAGTGGATATATATATATATATATATATATATATATAGAGAGAGAGAGAGAGAGGAATAATGCAAAGGTCCTGTCCCTAGAAATTCCCATAGGAAGTAACTTTCTAAGCCCAAAGAGGATATGAACTTGGTTCCTGCATCAACTCTCATCATACACTACCAAGAATCCAGCAAACTAGGGTTCAATTTTTCAGGACACGAAATTTATTTGAGAAACATATTATGCATATACAAGAATTGCTCTACACAATTATAAATTCTCATCTGGCTGCCTCCACTCGAGATTAATCACTTTTCATGCAAAAAAAAATGTAGAGAAAATTCTTCTCTGAACAATCTTCCTCGATTAGAATAAGTGCTTAGTTGTTTAAGTGTTGAAGGATGCTATCAGCCCCTATGATAATCAATGTACTTTTAACGCAAGGTTTTTTGCTAGTTGTAAGCCTTGCAAACAACCTCTTGATGGTTCATATGTCCTAATTTTCAATTGAGTAAATAACAGGGGAAAAAACAGCAATAGAAGCATCATTGGAGCTTCGTGCAAATGAGAAAAACAGAAGTGTGGAACATTAGTTATACCTTTGAAACATCTCTGACAGGCTACTATGCTGCTTGACAGATATGCCACATAGAACCAACACATAGACTGACCATAGAGAAGCCCAGAATAAGAAGAGTAAAACTGGTCTCCATGAGAATATAATTTTTGGAACTGCTTGGTCAATCATTTCCTCTTGTTCACAATGTATATCACCTGACTGGTTATCCCCAATTTTGCAAGATCCCCTCTGCAGGAACAACTTCTGAGAGGGAGTGTCTAAGCCATATCCCAACAAAAGAATCACCTGGAACAAAACTGAATGATAACTATCTAAAAAGTGTTACATGTATAGAAGCATTTTCCATTCATTTTTTAGGCTAGAATGTCCAGTATTATAACAGCTAAACTAAGTTGACATGTGGCATTACAGGAATAATGAGAATTGCCGGATAAAGAGACAAATGTGTTGCCATGACCCATCCAAAGGCTGCCAGGGGAACTAGGCCTGTGGTTCATCAAAATAACAAAGTTCAATTAAAAAAAATGCTAGATAAAAAAGTTTAAAGCAGAGGATACACCCTTATCTTTGTCTAGAGGTTATGTAGATGACAATTCAGGGGTCGGAAAAATCTTGCATCCATGATACCATGTCAAGCAAGAAACATCATATTCACCATTTTTGCAAGATGTTGGAAGCAAAGATCATTGTAGTTTTAAGGTTAAATTGGATGGGAAGATAACATTTAAGAAATATAATTATCGTATGAATCGAAGTTGAAAATTATAATCAAATTTTGAGGCAAAGACCGCTGTGATAATCCAAAATACAATCAAGAAATATATAAAACACAAAGTATAAACTGTGGGCAACTTACGTGTACAAGCGCCATAGAGCAACAGCATGATGAACAGATTTTCAATTGGGGATGTTGACAAACCCACACATGCAACTATCGTAAATGGATTCCACAAGTACACAAGAGCAGCGATATCTCCCAAAGGAAATATTTCTGGCGACAACATCAACATAACACTTCATCAGGCAAGTAACAGACATCAAAAACCCTTAGTCTACATGGTGCAGGAATGAGCATCAAGGTGACAATCCTTTGGGACATGCTAAAACTATCCTGTTTCTTCCATTGCTTTTGCACTTTTCTTCTTCTTATCTTTAGATTTAAGGTCTCTTCCTTTCAGATTTGGATGTACTTCCTAAGTTCCTATCAGATTTGGATGTACTTCCCAAGTTCCTTTCACTAAAACATCTACAACATCAAGTTCACACCATCACATGAACAAAATTAAACATTAATACTACCTGAGCTCTCCACTGCATTAGCAACATCAAGTGCTTTCAAGCTCTGCCTATATGCCATTTGCAGTTTCCAGCCAATCGTACGAATAAGTATAGCACTAATAACATCTGCAATGACAAAAACCAAACTGTATACAAGAATGTGTCGATTATCTAATTACATATAATGACAACAAAATTATAATAAAATTTCCATAGAATAATAAGTGCAAACATATTTATTTTATGAATCTTACCTGCATAACAAGTGATCAGGTTGCCCTTCAATTCTACGCAATCAAATAAATAAATGACAGACATTAAAATGAATTTATCGACCAAAATTAATTAAAAAAAAATATGCGTGTGGCTTAACATTACCTTTTAACAGTGAGTGGGCCAAGGAATGAGAGGAACAGTGGAGAACCATGGTACATGGATCCTACAATCCAAACACCAAATCAGTAACTTCTTCTTGTATCAATTAATGTCATTATTTAAATAAATTCAAATTACCTGCATAAGGAGAAATGGACGATTGCTTCAACCAGTAACCTTCCGCCACTACAGAAACGATTACAAAAATTAATATGAATTATGAGATTTATAAAAATTAAAAAGAGAGAGAGAAAGAGAGATACAGCGTCGTATGCTGGTAAGAGGAGTGGACACCTCGGGGCGAGAGGAGAGGTTGAGATTAGGAGGGAGATAATAAATGAGGATGAGCCTTAATATCACTGACGATATCATCCATCTCCTAAATCCTCCGCCGCCGACGCCGCTTTGTTTCCTTTCTTCTAGCTTCGTCTCCATTTTTTGGGCTGCAAATGGACTCATCCACCGGACACGGGACTTCGGATAACTTACATAGTGTTTGTAAGGAAAGGCACACTCATTTTTTAGGACGCTGCAACAGTTACAGTATCGTCGTGCCTACCTACATTTGATTTGTTTTTCTTTTTTTTTTTATATGAACACATAATTTATTAATTTTGTATTTAATTTTTGTCAATTAAATTCTGTATTCTTTTTATTCACTCTTTATTTATTAAAAAAATTTAATAATTCAAATATGACCCTAATGATGACAGTAATAATACTAAATCGTATTTAGCTTATTATTTGTATATATAATTTTTTCACTTAAGATACATAATTTATTCATTTTTTATACAACATTTGAAGAAATTTTATAAATTATTTTGTGCATACATAATTTTCTCATTTTACATATAAAATTTATTCAAATTATGTATACACTTGAATAATTTTGTTTTTTATTTGTTTAAAAGAAAAAATTGTAGCACCCAAATTATTTAAAGAAAAAAAGAAAGAAAAAAACTGTAGTACCTAAGACATTCAAATATTTTTGTCCATTTTTTGTACAAAATTTAAAGAAAAAAGAAAAAAATATTTAAACAAATTATATTTTTATTTGAAAAAAAGAAAAAATGGTAGCACTCAAATATTTATTCATTTTATGTATAAGATTTTTTAAAAAAGACAAAAATATTTGAACAAATTCTATTTCTTATTTAAAGAAAAAAGGAAAAAGACTGTACTACTAAAACACTATTTTAGTGCAAAAAGAAAAAAATATCAATGTAAAAAAAAATTATTTCACTCAAGGCCAAACATGACCTTGGATGCGACATTACTGTTACATTTTTTATGTGTCGATTCACTTAATAAAGATCTATTTGAATGGTAGAATGTTAGAATTGGAATTGAAAATGAGCTAATTATGATTTTAATGTTTAGCTTATAAAGTAATTAAATTAAAATTAAGTTGAATAATTATAATTTTAGTATTTATAAAATGATAGAATTGAAATTAAAATTAAAATTATATTTCTAATGTAAGAGTGTGTTAATGTGTCGTTGATAATTAAATTTTATATTAATATTTTAGATTATAAAAATTATTTTTTTAGATACTATATAACGTATAAATAAAAAATCTCATTATTCTATTAAAAAAGGTTAATAATTAGATTTTTTTTGCAATACCTTGAAAATTCAAAATAATATATTAAAAATCTACTAAATTATTTATGGGCTTGTGACACCTTTTGTGGGCCGATATGGAAGACGGTCAGTGTAAGCCTATTTTAACATGAACCTGTGATGGGTGAGCCTGTTAAAATCTATTATAAATAGGTTAAGTCCCCTCTTCCGCCTTCATATTGAAAAACCCTAATTGTTATACCCATCGTAGCCGTCTCGTGAGAAGGTCAAAGAGAGGAAGACTTAGCTCTCTTTTTCAACCCTTCTGACCTGTTATCCAAGTGTCATATTTTCAGTGATTGGAATAATGGCGCAAAACAATTTGAGATCCAAGATATGCAACTTGTTTCCACTTTTAGATCTACTGCATAAACAGGTACACAATTTTGTTGTGCTTAATCATGAATGGTGTTTTAAATTCATATACTAGATCCTGAATAAATTCTTACAATTGGTATCAGAGCCACAAGAATTGTAGATGGTTTAGAACCCTAAATACTTGTATTGATAACAAGAAAAAAAAATTATTATTTTGACAAATGATGTTGTTGTATTGATCTATTATATACTTATTTGCCCCCATTGCAACGTGTTAGTCGCTTAAAGCGGATGGTTGATGAGGAGGTTAGGGTAGATGATGGTTGTCGGGTTCGACACCCAATTTCAGCAAAACTTTTCCTTTTCTGCAAATCCTTTTTTTTTCCTTCTTCTTTCCCTTCTTTCTGCAACGCTCACAACACAAAAAAAAAAAAAAAATTCTTTTGGTCCCAAAACCTTAACTCGAGCAATCAATCTACTTTGGTGATTTCTGGTCATAAGGGCTTAACACAGGGAAGGGATAGCATCATCAACGATTGATTGATTGATTAGTCATACTTCGAGCAGTTAGGAGTGAAGAAACGAAGGGTTTTGATTGCATGGTGGAGGGGGATGATGGCGTTATTAGAGGTGGAGATTGGAAGACAAATTTTCGTTTGTTGGGTTGCAAGTGAAGTTTTTGTGTTTATGGTAGCAATGCCTTTGCTTTATGTTTATTATTTATGGTGATGGCAACAAAACCTCGATTTCGTGGATGTATTGATCTAGAAAGGATGAGATGCTGATTGATGGCCAGAGGAACTCAAATGCTGGATGGGCATAATCGTGTTGCTATTAGGTGTCGGTGATGCCATTGCCAATTCAATAACAAATTGCGCACTGAAGATAGGTCCCTGTACAAAAGAACAGCGTGATCATGTCAACAAACTGGGTGAGAATAAGAAGAAGCTTGATAGAGCAGCTAAGCATATGAATGCCAAGAAACAGGACATAAAGGAGAAAATAGAAGAGAACATAATCACAAAAAAGACGACCCATGAATGGGATGCTTGGGTTGAATCTATGAGAGAGATTGCTGAAGATGTAAAGCATCTAGAGGCAACATAAAAAAAAAAAAACTAAAAGATTACATCACATAATGTGCTCTTTTTTGTCACGAGCAAAGCTAAGCATAGACATGGAAACCAAAGCAGAGGATATAGATTCTCTCGTGAACAAAATGAATTGTGATATAGCAATGGTTGACAAAAAAAAAAAAAAAACTAGTTACTTCTGCAGGTCTTTCTTTTGGGAAGATGGCTGAATTTTCATGGGTTAGGAACAATATGAACTGGAACACCTGGAGCTCTCATTTTATAAGGGTTACACTCATGAGGAGATTGATATTTTTCAATCTGGCGGCTGCCATTTTTCGTTTACCGTTTCTATCGGGCTGGGCCCTTGACTGGGCATCATAAAGCCCAATCACTAATATATGGACCTGCCTAAGTTGATCTTCCTTCCTTGTATAATTTTTATTACTTTATTTGCTCATTAGGTAAATAAAATAATGGGGCTTTGTGACTTACGTATGGTGGGTCACCAGTTTACTTAGGAAAAAGGAAGAAAGAGAAAGACGGGTTGTGGGCATGAGATCAATGGGCGACTGGAGAAGGAATGGTTTGCTATTATCGCTTGATGCTAAAACTGGAAGGTCTCTATAGCCCATTCCACTACTGCTGCTTTCCTTGACTACCCATTGAAACTAGGAATCGCGTTTATATATTTATTGGTGTTTAATTATTTCACGTCTCTCTTTGGCTTTGCTTGCAACTGCAAGCATCGAAAACTTAAGTAGATCATCATCGTTTTTTGTAAGTTTTCTTGGATCTTCTCTCTGTTTGATAGATTCTTTTTTTTATGTCTCATCTGTTGATACATAAATGTTTTAGTGGGCTTTGAACTAATTAATTGGGCTTGCGGACTGGCCATGCCCTTGCGGGCTTGAATGGGAAAGCAGGCCCTTGCGGGCTTGCCAAGTAGGTGTCATAGATGATGTCTAAAAGCATTTGACTGTGAATCATATTAATTGAATCCTTTTGTTAGATATGAAGCTTAAGGAGGAAACTAAATGAATTGCTTGTTGATTTTCTATGCAGACTAATATTTAGATAAACAGTCTTATATTCATGCACCTCATGTTATATTTCAATTTTATTTTCAATAATTATTAATATATATATATATATATATATATATATATATATATATATATATATATATATTTAGGTGGTTTATATATATAATTGATTGTTTATTTATTATTTGGTGACATTGATCTTGTGATAAAAATTAAATAAATAGATAATATATTTATTTGTTTTGCACATATATGAGAAAATAATCATATGCTTAAAATTAAGGTATATTGTGTTTGATGTATATTTTTTTTGAAATATATGTTTGTGTTTAGTATGTATTTCAATTGAGCTATTATAAATCTCTAATTAAAAATAATTTTATGGATTGATATGGGTATTACAGCTAAAGTGGGACATCCATTAAAATTCATAGAGTTATTTTTAATTCTTGTGAAGAGATAATTTCAAATCAATGTATATAATAACCTGCCCAACGAGGATTATTAGCATTGATTTTAGGAGAACTTATTGAAATGAAAAGAAAATTTCAAATTAATGATATAATGACATGCCTAAAGAGGGTTATTAAAAGTATTAATTTTGGGAGTGCTTGTTCGAATGAAAATTCCAAATTAATGTATATAATAGTCTGCCCAAAGGGGGTTATTAGATGCATTGATTTTGGGAGAGTTTGTTGAGATGAAACTATTTGTGCTTAGAGTTGCATTAGTCTAGAGAGTCTGTCTGCCCGAAGGGGATAGATTTCTTGAAACTGGTGTGAACTTGATTGTGAGTTTCATAATTACAAATTCTATTGCATGTGCATGTTCTGACAAAAGGGGAATATGTAGTGATGCCAAAATCTTCTAGATTAAGTAAATTATAAATTTGTTTTTGTATATAGCCCAATTCTAATACATACTTTTGTTTTGTGCAAATAGTCTCTTTTAGTCTCAATAACAGTATTGCAAATGTTGAACTCCTTACGAGCACAAACTTTAAGAGGTGAAAATAGGACATTCAGTTTATTTTGGGAATGAGTGAGAAAGAATATGTGGTTTATAAGGATGAGCCTGTTAAACCCACCTGTGAGAGTAATATTGAAGGAAAATGAAATTACATGTCAAGTGAGAGAGATCTAATCATTTTAGTCTTATGACTATGAGAGTAACTATTCCTAAATCCCTTAGGAGTAGTTTGTCCACTGATGTTACCGCCAAATTTTTATTGCTGCTATAGAAAAAAAATATTTTGTTTCCGATAAGATTGAGGCTGAAACTCTTATGAATCAGTGAACCAGTATGAAATACAACTATAGTGGGAGTGTAAAGGATTACATTCTAAATTTGGTTCACCTTCAAACCAAACTTAGGGGTCTGAAACTTGATTTATGTTTCAATTTTAAGATGAGATTATATATTAGCTTAATATTGAAATCTGAATTTTATCTAATTTTGGAGAACACCTTTTATGTTCCAGCTTTTATGAGAAATTTAGTTTTTATTTCTATTTTGGATAAAATTGGATATCATTTTACTATTGGTAATGGAAGAGCCAATATGTTTTTAGATTTCAAATTGATCGGTAAATGAGTTTTGTTTGACAATCTATATAGATTGTGTTTGGATGATGTAAGAGATTGTGAGCATTCTTGTGAAGCTAATGTTGTGGCCAAACGATCCTTAATTGAAGAAAAAATCTTTTTCATTGTGGCACAAACGTTTAAGTCACATATCTAGAGAAAAAATTGGAAGATTAGTGAAAGATGATATTCTTCCTTCTTTTAATTTTGAGGATCTAGATGTTTGTGTGGATTGTATAAGGGGTGAATTGACTAAGAATAAAAGAAAATGTGCTAATAGAAGTTTAGATCTTCTGGAGATTATCCAGACTGATGTTAGTGGACCTTATTTACCTACTATTTATGGCAATAAATATTTTTATTACTTTTATTGATGATTTTTCTCATTATGGTTATTTATATTTGATAAAGGAGAAATAAAATGTCATTGAGGTGTTCAAAATTTTCAAAACTAAGGTTGAAAAACAATGAGAAAAAGTCATTAAAATTGTGAGGTCTGATCGTGGGATGAATATTATGGAAAATATAATGAGACTCTTTTCCATGTTTCCTCTAAAGATTCCTTTAGAATAATTACAGCCTTGGTTGCTCATTTTGATTTATAATTGCATCAAATGGATGTCAAGATGACATTCTTAAATAGTGATTTGGGTGGGAAAGTTTATATGGAGCAACCTGAGAGTTTTAAAGGAAGTGGTAAAGAATACTTATTTTGTAAACTGAAGAAATCTATTTTTGGTCTCAAACATGCTTCGCGTCAATAGTATCTCAAATTTATTGAGATAGACACTTCACTTGATTTCACAGAGAACAAGATTGATTAATGCATTTACCATAAGATCAGTGAGAGTAAATTTATATTTCTTATTCTTTACGTTGATGATATTTTGTTAGCTAGTAATGACGTAAAAATGATTTGTGAGACCAAAGCAGTTGCTCTCTAAGACTTTTGATATGAAAGATCTTAGAGAGATATCTTTTATCTTGGGTATTGAGATTCGTGGTGATAGATCTCATCATTTATTACGTTTTTCTCAAATGGTCTACATTGATTGTGTGCTCAGTAGATTCAATATGCAATCTTTCAAAGGTGGTGATACTCCTGTGGTGAAAGGAGATAAATTTAGTAAGGAGTAGTGCTCTAAAACTGATATGGAAAGACAAACCATGATTAATATTTCTTATGCAAGTGCAGTTGACAGCTTGATGTATGCCCAAGTGTGTACAAGACCAGATATTACATATATTGTTAGTATTCTTGGTCGATATCTTTCTAATCCTGGTTGGGATCATTGGGTAGCTGCTAAAAAAGTAATGAGATACTTGCAAAAGACAAACGATTATATGTTGGTTTATAGGCGTGTGGATGATCTTGAAGTGGTGGGGTATTCAGACTCTGATTTTGTAGACTGTCAAGATGATATGAAATCCACTTCAGGTTATATTTTTATGTTTACTGGTGGTGCTGTTTCGTGAAAAAGTGTTAAACAAACACTTATAGTATCTTCTACTATGCAAGCTGAATTTGTTGCATGTTATGGTGCTAGTACACAAGCTATATGGTTAAAAAATTTTATTTTTGGGTTGCTTGTGGTTGATTTTATTGCTAGACCACTTCGAATCTATTGTGATAATAATGTTGTTGTGTTCTTCTCTAAGAACAATAAAAGTTTGAATAGTTCTAAGCATATGGAGATCAAATATCTTACAGTCAGAGACTTAGTAAAGAAAAGAGACATTGAAATTCAGTATGTTAGTATTGATTTAATGTTAGCTGATCCTCTAATCAAAGAACTCAGACCCATAGTTTTTAAAAAACATGTTTGTGATATGGATGTTGTGGAGTCTTTTGATGTGTTTGGTTAGTGAGAGTTTTTTTTTTTTGTGCTTGTAATTGAACGTTCAAGTTAAAAAATTTTGCTACATTACTTATTCATATTTATTTATATGGGTTGAGTACTTCGTAGTTGTTTGTTTTGCGTATGTGCACATTTTATATATATATATAGCATGCTGTGAGTTGTGGTTAATATGCTTAAGACTGATGTGATTATTTTAAGCAGAACTAGTTTCTAATTGTGTTTCTGGAAACAAAGGCTAAAACATTGTGATTGTATTTTCAAATGGAAATAACAGCCTTATTGTGAAGCCTTGTAAATTTCTCTTGCTCGTTAGAGCATGTGTGAAAGAGAAATGTTTGGAGGACTGACAAAAAAATAGTGTATTGAACACATGTGGGTGCTATTTTCTTGCTACACTGCCTTATTGGAATCCAAGTTAGTTAAGTTGTTAATATTTGTGACTATGGATTGATACTATGTCAATAAGGGGCATAATTACTGTCATGATCCGATATTGATAATTTATTATGGACAAGATTGTGTTTGTGGTGTCACTTTATCAATAAACTATATATTTTTTAAAATTGCGTGGTCACACTTGAGTTTAAAATATTCAGTCCGATAGTCATTTTCAAAATATTTTCTTTCTTAAAACATAAAAATATCATAATTAATATTACCCAAGTGGGAGAATGTTGGAATTTTTATGTGGGCTAATATTAATTATGAGTCTATTTTAATTATTTATAAAACAGACTGAATAATATAGTTTATTGATTTGGAGTAAGCCCAATTAAAATGTGATTAATTGAGTTATGAGCTTTTGACACCTTTTGTGGGCCGATATGGAAGACGGTCAGTGTAGGCCTATTTTAACATCGACCTGTGATGGGTGGGTCTGTTAAAATCTATTATAAATAGGCTAAGTCCCCTCTCCTACCTTCATATTGAAAAACTCTAGTTGCTACACCCATGGTAGCCGTTTTATGAGAAGGCCAAAGAGAGAAAGACTTAGCTCTTTTTCAACCCTTCTGACCTGTTATCCGAGTGTTCTATTTTTAGTGATCGAAATAATGGTGCAGAACAATTTGGGATCCAATGCGTAATGAGGTATGTAACTTGTTTCCACTTTCAGATCTACTACGCAAACAAGTACGCAATTTTGCTTCCGCTTAATCATGAATGATGTTCTAAATTCATGTATTAGATCTTGAATAAATTCTTACAGAAACATCTTCCCACCACCTATATGATTGCAATGAATGTGCAAATTGTGGCTGCATTGGAAGAATTATCTCAAGATAAGCTATAGGCAGGAGTTGAATCGAGTGGAGGCACTATAAATAATTGACGCTCTTCATCCATAGTTGCAAACATACTATCTACAATTTATTTGATGCTAATCATGTTTTGTAGAGTTGGATGTCTGAAGCTGTATTGCATGACTTCTACCCCATCAACCTGCAAATATAAAATGATGTTTTGTAGAATTGGATATCCGAATCTATATTGCGTGGCTTCTATCCATCAGCCTGCAAATATAAAATGTTGCATGTAATTGATATAATTTTTTAAAATAAAAATATGAAGTATTAAAATGATTGAGTGATAGTTTTTACTTAAAAATTTCATTAATCTAAATTTTGATTGACCCTTCTTACTTAAAAATGGATGTCTATAACTCATTTTGAAATAATTTGATTATCATTCAGTCTCATGGTAATTATAATACATTGCATAATTTAACCAAAGTTCAGAATTTTAAAAACTCTAAACCAATTTGATAGTTCATCTTCGTAGCAAATTTCATTTTTTCCAAAATACATTTTTTTATCCAAATAAACATATATAAGTATTTTTTTTATTATTCACATGTCCTATATTTAATACAATAATCTAATTTGATTTGTTATTTCAATAAACTTTAGCAATATAAATATTTTTATAATATTTAGATATAAATCAATCAATTTTTCATTGATAACATTACTTTATTTGTTATGTTAGAAATTTCTAAGATTAATTTTTATTTATAAATATATTAATTCTTTAGCTACACTATTAGTTTTTATAATATTCTATCATAATATCTTTCAAAATTAGTTTTAATATCTAATAAAATTTTTAAGCATACTAATAAATATATTAATTTCACACGATAGTATTTTATTTTCATATTATATTTTATAAATTTCTTATCAATTATTTATTAAATACTATGCACAACACATATAATGTTTCATTATAATTTTTACTAAAATTTAAAACCATGACATTGCTTTATACTATAATACGAAGAAAAATATTTGCTCTATTAAAAACTTATTACTCTATTTTTTTCATTTATAAACTCTAATAATAATACTCTAGTAGCACTATTATTTTTAGTGGTATTCAATCATAATATTTGTCCAAATTTATTTTAATGTATATTAAAATTTTTAAGCATTCTAATAAATATATTTAATTTTATTGTACTATTTTCTTTCTATATTGTTTTATCATAAGAGTTTATAAATTTTTTATTTTTTGAATATCATCAACAATACATATAATCTTTTATTAAATTTTAAAATTATAACACTATTTTATATCCTAATATAAATAAAAAATTTGATCTATTAAAATTATAATATTAATTTTTTTATAAAATTTAGTAATAATACTTTTACTATACTATTATGTTTTATAATATTCAATTGTTATTTTAATGTATATTAAAATTTTTCAGCATTCTAGTAAATATATTAAATTTTACATTATAATATTTTCCTTTTATATTATTTTATTATAATAATTTTTAATTTTTTATTGATTTTTATAATATCATGCACAATATATATAATTTTTAATCTAATTTTTACTAAGTTTTAATATTATAACATTACTTTATATACTATTAAGAATAGAATTATTCACTCTATTAAAAAATTATAACACTAATTTTTATTTATAAACTCCAGTAATAATACTTTAACAACACTATTATTTTTATGATATCCAGTGATAATATCTATCAAATTTAATTTTTATTTCTATTAAAATTTTTTAAGTATACCGCTAAATGTATTTAATTTCATATTCTAATATTTTCTTTCAATATTATTTTATCTAATAATTTATAATTTTTTAATTTATTTCTTAAATATTATTTACAATATATCCTCTTTTTCATTATTTTTTTTATTGTATTTTCAAATCATGGCATTATTTTAATTCCTAATAAATGAATTATAATACTAATTTGTCATTTATATATTATGTTATGAATAATTTAATTTTTAGTAAACAAAATTATTTACATTATCAATATTAATATTTTTTTATAAAATTATATCACTAATTAAATTTCTAATATAAAAATAAATATTTATTCTACAAAAAATTATAACATAAATTTTATTTCTAACAAAAAACCACCTAATATTTTCTTAATTTGCTTTGGTGCAATTTAAATAAAATTAATAATCTTTTTAACTTAATTCTAAAAAAATAATTTGTTAGAATTTCATTTTCTTTTTTTTTTTCCAACAAATTAATACCAAATAACTTATCATGGATTCAAATAAATCATATATATATATATATATATATATATATATATATATATATATATTTATATTTATATTTATATTTATATTTCTTCTATGCTTAATTTAAATAAATTATATTCATTAATATACACATTTTCTATTATTATTTTCTTGTAATCACTAAATTTGTGCTTTCCTAATCACAAATTATCTGCATATATTTAGAATAAAATTATAATTAATTTTTATTTTTATGCAACAAAAATAAAAAATATTACACAATTTATAATTTTACCTTATAATATATTCAATTTTTTATAAAATAATATGAAAAAAGAAGGAAAATATAATTGAAGTTAGAAAGAAATATTTTTCAAGAGGAGAGACATAAATATATTTAAAACAATGAAAAAGAAGAAGACATAGTAAAAATGTGCATGTATAGTTTGTAAAATATGCAAAAGAGTATATTAGTAGGTTTTTCAGTGTGATTAGAGGACTCGCTCCAATGTAAACTGTCACACGCAAGGTTGTAGTCTCTTTTTTTTTTTTAATCTATAATTTTCACTATCGAATTAAGAAGAGACAATATCCGCTAATTAGATTTAGGACAAAAAAATATTGATATTATGAGACTTACCACAGTAGTTGGCTCGAATGATCTGGTTTGAGCAAAAGTGGTTGGGTTAGATAGTTTTGGCTAGGTTCCTACAAGATAACAAAGGTGAGAGGGTGTCTATCCGGTTGCCGAAAGCCCATTTCGATGCTTAAGTTAGTAATGTGCTAGAGAGAGAGGGTGAGTGAATGTAATGTGCGAAGAGTACTTGTTAAGATTCTTTATATAGTGTTTAGGGAAAGCTTTTTCCTAGTTGGAGTAGGCCTTAATATCTTTATGGTTAGTGATTGTTTTTTGGTGAGAATTATGTTCCTAATAGGTAACTTCATGAGCAGAGATCATATTCCTATTTAGGATGAGCTACAAATTAATTGTTCTTGAAGTAAGTCGAACTAAGTTACTTTGTGGTTTTATGGGCTTTATTATGGGCCGAGTTGACCTTTAGTACCTATTGTAATGATAGAGGCCAAACTGGATTTTATATGTGGTTGGACCTTATTTATATATGTTTGGGTAGTATCATATGTCTCCTTTTAGTTTGAGTCTGTTTACATCTCGGGAGAGATGAATATATGCCCAAGCTGTTTCTTTGTTTGGATGAGCCAAGCATTGGACAAGTGGTCGAGAGCTGATCTACTGATATTATTGCCGGGAGGGTAATTAAAATTTAAAAAAATCTGAAGAGTCTGTATTAGCATGTTGTACAGGTGATGGTTATCGAATTTCGTTCATCTAATCAGGGTGATTAAGCTGACCAAGGTCGTTTGATGAAGGTATTAATTTATCTAGCCCTGATTTTTCATCTCCCTACTTCAAGCTTATAAATCTTCCTTTCCCTTTGACAGGAGAACCATTTTTGTGCCCCTGTTATTCTTAGCTCTTCCTTCAAAGTCCATTTTTATAGTTGAGATTCACAGATTTCATTATCAATGTTTCTCTTCCTTCTAAAGGTGAGATTTTTATGTATTTTCCAAGCTTTCTTCTTCTGCTTTGGTGCGTTCTTACGAATAAAAATGGATTCTATGATTTATGAAGATGCCATTCCTTTGGCTTCTCTCTCTACTGATGGTCCACAATCTTAGAGAACACAGTAGGATCGTCAAGTAGTGTGGCAAGTGATAATAAGGTTAAGATTTTGGAGGAAGGTGACAAAAGGGAGGGGGAGGGAGTGAATGAACTTGGTGAGGATGATACTAATGAGGCTAAGGAAATAAAAATGATCAACTCGCTCTTATTCCTGCTCCGTCAAAATCACAATGCAATCCCAACTATATATATATAACCCACCCAATTGGTAAACCCACTTCACCCTTACTAGTACTAATGAAGAATTTATGCTTCCAACTCTTTATAAAAGATGAGTAATGGGTAAACATTCCCATATTAGGTTTGGCAGACACATGCCAATGATCCTCCCTAATTCAATCTTTAATTGAAAAAATATGCCTTGCTACTCTAGTAGACACCGAAATTTCATTTTTTCATGTTAAAAGATATAGGCCAACTAACATTATAATGCCATTTGGGGCAATTTGAGAAATAGGAAGATTGTAGGCTCTTAACACCTCTTAAATGAACCTAGGAACATACAGCCGGAACATGGCTTTCAAATCCTCCTCGTATAACATGAACTGCCTAGAACTGAGTTGGGAAAAAGCTCTCAAATTAGGCCTCGAGATATTCAGCATGTTGGACTAGGTTGTTCAAACCTAAGTCAAAACTCTTTTTGGATCGTGATAATATAGATTGAAAGGTTCTAATGTCAATATTGTAGATATTTAAGAAGGATCATTTTGAAAGTTGAATGGAAGCCTTAATCTCAAAGATTGACATTTGCACTCTAATTAACAGTTATGAAGTAGAAGCTAGCAATTGTTATCCTCTAAAAGAGTTGAATGAATCTCATATAGAAGAATTCATAGTGTATGTTGGTTCCATAGTCACGATCGCGAATTGTGTATTCACTTAGAGGGAACTAAATTTTTAATCATATCATGCCAAGTGTCTTAAAGAACCATTAGAAGATCAAATTTCACGATAGTGAAAGAAGTATAGTGACCGTAAATTTGATAAAGCAACTTCTCAATTCAAATGGATGATTTCGCGGTGACCATCACATCCAAAAGAAGAAAATAATGATTGGGACTTTCACTATTGCTCAAGAAATGCAACAACTATTTTTCTTAAAGAACCAATGGTAAGGTGCCACGTAGACTAGTCATTAGACACAAATGAGATTATATGAAACTCGCGACCGCAAATGAAGATCTTAACTGCAAATTTCATCTAACAAGCATCAAATACAAGATCTACCTAGCATACCTTAGAGATTTGGGTATAGTTTTATTTGTAACGTCTCTTTGGTGGTTGTAGCCTATAAATACACCACTAAATGGACTTGACTGCAAGAGGATAACCATTGATTATGCCAAAACTCTTATAAAGTTAATTCTTACAACTTTTTATTTCTTTGTACATGGTTTGGTGTGAGCCTAAACACTAGGTTAAGTAAAAGTCTTGGGAAAACACTTGTTAGGTTTGAGAGTAAGCTGTACAAAACTTTTGTATAGGTTTGAGTGTTGACCTTAGAAAAATACTTGTAAGGTTTAGTGTAAGCTTAAACACTAGATTGAGTATGAGCCTTGAGAAAACACTTGTGAGGTTTGGTATGAGCCTAAACATTAAGTTGAGTGTGAGCTTGTAAAACACTAGTGATTTAGTGAAATACCCAATTGGTAAATTAAGGAGTAGATGTAAAGTTGGTTAATACCTAAACCACTATAAAACTCTTGTGTTCATTTTTCTTCTTTAATCTTTTATTTGTGTGAGCTTCCTCTAAAAGTTCAAATTTGCCATCAATCCCCTATTCATGGTGCACTAGGGCCAACATAGCTTGTACTATAAAGGAATATTATATTTTAGGTGAATCTTTATTAAGCCTTGAATCGATATCCCACTTCTTACCTCAGCCACCTTTGAATTTACCCCTTGAATTCTAATTGGCTTGGGTTGTATTCCCACTATGGTCAGATTAACACTAGTCTCGCTTGGGCCAACTCTCTCAACTGGTACTTGCCTTGGTTGAAAATCCTATTGATTTGACCAATTTGATAAACATGCACCTTCTTACTTGATCTGGCATATGTTCCTTATTGATATAATCATTTGCTCATGCATTAATGGTTATTAATGTTTCATTATTTTATAGAGATGGATATGAAGGCTTTGACAGTGAAGATGGTAAGGCAGAAAGTCACCTAGGCTGCTGAAGTGGGTACCAAAAAGCCAAAAGTTTGAGTAAAGACTGTTGGCCATAAGAAGCACTTTGCAGATGAGGTGAACATTCTTGAGTCATAGATTGGAGCCATTATTGGGGTTGTCCCCTAATCCATTTCATTAGTTAAAATAGTAGAAGTCTGATTCAAAAGAGGAGTTGTTTATGCTACCAAGGAATCCGAGCCGATCTTCGATTCGCATGGGTATTTGAAGAGCAAGTGTGAGTCTTGCTCCCTGAGCAATAAGATAATAAGTCTTTTGGTAGGATCTATCTTCTACCAAATGATAAGAAGAGGTTTGAGCATCTAATAAACAAGGAGTTAGTTGCTTGTGCCCAGATGCTCAATCTCAAGGTATTGTGAGCAATATGCATAGTTAAAATTTTTTAAGTATTTGTGAAGAGGCTAAGGTTGACCGCCTTGGTTGCTAAGGCAGCAGTGACCAAGGCAACCCTAACAGTTCAATTGAAAACTATGGAGAAAGAGATAAAGGGCTTCACTAAGCTGGAAACACTCTTAACCCAACCTTAAGATGTTTTATCTAAGGAACTTCAGGACAAGATGCAATAAGCCATTGCTTTGGCCTATTTGCTAAATGAGGCTTAAGAGAAGTTGAGGGCTTTTAAGGCTTATGTGGTTGAGTTGTCTGACCTCGAAGGTAAGTTTAAGAAGAAATTAGTCAACCTAGAAGGATTGTCAAAGAAGAATGTTGACCTGGACCAAAAGGTCTAAGACTGAAAGGATAAAGAGGTTGTAACTCGATACGCTACTCTCAAAGAGATGTCTTTGATTTGCTTTACTTATAATATGGAGATAAGACAAGCTTTAGCCAAGGCCCATCTAGATGTTAATTTTGATTATATAGGCGATATACTACTTGGTGATGATAATGAAGAAAAGGAGTAAGAGGAGCCAAAGGGATAGTTGTAGGTTGTTTATGTAACCTCATGCCTCGTGCTTTGTTTTTCATTTCTTGTAAAAATTTAAGTTAATAAAAATTTTACCTTCTTACTCCGTCTTTGCTTCTTTTACTGTTGTGTTGATAATGTTAAATTGAAATAAAATATTGAGAGAAATTTAATGTATTCTAAAGTGATGAACACGGAAAAGGCATGAGCTTCCTTGAAAAGACATAGAAATGTTTAGCTCAGCATATGTTGATGGGATAAAATGTATTGGAACATGCTTGGTGAGATATGCCATCATTTTACACTAGATATGTTAACTATTTAATGCACGAGATTGATTAGTTTTGTACATGCTAGAGCTTGATTAATGTACTCGATAGATTAGCTCAATACCTGAGATAGATTAGCTCAGTATGTGATAAAAGTTGATTAATGTATGAGATAGAGTAGCTTGGTGCATGATAAAATTTTATTAATGTATGAGATAGATTAGCTCAGTATATAATAAAACTTGATTATTGTACGTGTTAGATTATCTTAGAACGTTTGTCCATGACTTTGATATTTGAGGAAACTATTTCGACATTTATCATAGTATATTAGGTAAATTAGCTCAATGCATTAATGCAAGGTATATCAGCTCGACAATCGTGCAAAAGAAAATGTAAAGAGACAATCTCACAGGGCAAAACTTTTTACATGGTTCGACAACTGGCCTACGTCCACAGGCAACTTCATTTTTATTAGAAAGAAGACAAGTAATTTATAGAAGAGAAGCAATAAAGGTTGCTTATATAAAGTGTTTCTTCAATGCTTTCATGTTCCATATGCGAGGCATGAGCTTTCCTTCTATAGTTTCCAACTTGAATGTTGCAGGACCTATTACCTTGGTCACTTTATACAAGCCTTCCCAGTTAGCGCTGAGCTTGCTTACCTTAACTTCTCCTTGAGCTTTGTTTGTTCTATGGAGTATTGGATCACTTTCTTTTAGGCTCGGTTCTTGACTCTTCTATTATGGAACCAAGTTACTCTTACTTGATATGTTACTGCTCGGATGCCCGCTTCTTCTCATTTTTCTGTTAGAAGGTCTAAGTTGAGGTCAAGTTCTTCATTATTTTGCTTGGGACTATGATGAACTGTTCTTAGTGTTGTCCTGGAGGCCCAAAGAATGTGGTTGAACTGATCTGCCCAAGTTCCTCCTACATGATCTAGTCTTTTCTTGATCCCCTACAAGATTATTTTATTAGTTACCTCAATCATGCCATTTGTTTGTGGGTGAGCTATTGAGGCGAACTAAAGGTTGATGTTCAACTCGGTGTAGTAGGAGAAAAATTGTTCAAAGTTAAATTGCTTTCCATTATCTGTGATCATTACTTTTAGAATACTGAATCGATAGACCGCGTTCTTTTTGATGAAGTCAAGGATTTTTGCTGAGGTGATGGTAGCTAGTGCTTCAGCCTTGAGCCATTTAGAAAAGTAATCTATGGCTACTACAATAAATTTTCTTTGGCTCGATGCTTGTGGGAAGGGCTTAAAGATATCTATTTCCTACTAGGAAAAAGGCCATGTTGAGCCGATGGGCTGCTGCTAGCTACTGAGGGATGAACACGTGTTTTTGGCGTGTATCATATTTTTCCCGAGCTGTTTAGCATCTTTGAACATTATAGACCAAAAATACTCGGCTAAAACCACTTTTTGGCTAAGGTATTAGTTGCTTCTAAGCTCCATAAATTCCTTCATGGATTTCTTTAAGTACATAATTCTTATCTTTCATATAGATGCACTTAAGCCAGGGCTGACTGTAGAACCATTTATATAGGACTCCATCTTCTTCAAAGTAATCAATGGTCTTTTTGATGATGGTTCGAGCATCCTTAGGCTTAGATAGGAGTTGCCTATACTTTATGTACTTGATGAGTGGGCTCATCCAGTTGTGTTCCTCAGCTATGATAGTTATGTTCAATAACTACAAGGTATTGGGCTGAAGTCTTTCTTCCATCAAAACTCCTTCAGGTAGTGTTACTTAAGGATGCTAACTTTGTTAGGGCATTTGTCTATTCATTATTCTCTCAAGGGATCTACTTCAGTGTCCAACTTTCTCCTCTCATCTCTATATTTGTTAAGAGGTGTTTTATATGCTTGGTGTACTTGAGCATAGTAGGTCAATTGATGGCATCTTGCTCGAGAAGTTATTAGACCATTAATCACAAG
>CATIWR010036582.1:0-25387 GCA_949677035.1 Omphalea diandra
CCTTTTCATGTTGTTTCATTCCAATTTTCAACATTCTTCCAATCTCACTACCAAATTTTCGAGCAGCCTCAATTGTCATCAAACTCGAGGGAATATTATGGATTGGCATCCATAAAGCAACATTAGTAAAATTCAAATTCACAAAAGGAGTATTAAAAGATGGTTATAAACAAAATAATAATACTATAAGTTTATCATTGAAGTGCCATGGACCTTTTAAAAGAACTAAATTCTTTTGAGTAATTTCTTGAAGGCAATAAAGAAAATAATTATCCTATTAAAGCTCGATTTTCAGTTTTTCACATAGTCCTAAAATACTTAGCATATTAAGTCTGAATGTTTCATGATTAATGTACTTAACCAGCCTAATCTTGGTAATTAAACATTTAGATAGTTTATTAGAGTCAAGTTTGAGGATGGAATCCTCAATAACCACATTAGACCCCTCACTTTTATCGGTTGAGTTTTGCAGAGTTTGGTGATTTGATCAAAATCCATACTAATAAAAAAAGAGATAGAATAAAAAGAAAGACAAAAAAAATAAGGGAGAAATAGAGGAAAAGATGAGAGATGAGAGACAGAAAGAGATAAAAAAGAGAAGAGAAGAGAAGTTCATGAAGGAACCCTAGTTAATTAGGATAAACCAACCATGTAATTCTTACCGAAAACCCAAATAAAAATAAATCAGAGGGAACCAGTCCAATGAAGCCTAAAATGAATATGAATATATATATACTTAGAGCGATATAACATTTTGAGTATTGATATCTTTCCTTAATTTAAATCTAATGAGATAATTAAACTAATATATCCCATATAAAGATAAATGACTATAAAATACAATAGAATTTACTCGTTATTTAATAAGGAAAAATATCTTTTGTCAAATTATTAGTTGCCATTTTTATTCTTTTAATATCAAATCATGTATTATTTCTTCTTTCTACATTTTTTACTTTATTAAATTAGCCAAAGTTTATAACAATAGTTAAATTTATGTTAAATATCTTAAATACTTGTTCGACTAACCATGCATATATGTGAAACAAGTAATCATACAACATTTCAATGATTGGGTTGACTGATTAATTCTTGAATAAGTTGGTTTAATTGGTCCAATTGAAAATATCATTTTAAAAATAAAAAACAATATGATATGATAAAATAATAATATAATTTTTAAAATTATTTTTAACATTTAAATTTTAAATAAAACAGTTTAATTTTTAGAAATTTTTAGTTTTTTTATAAAGTGTCATAATTTTAAGTTGAACAATTTTAATTCAATTTTCAATTTTTATTAATATTTTTTTTTTGCTTTCAATGATTTTTAACTATTTTTTTATCCCTAATCAAATCAAATTATTAATTGGTTCTCAAATTTATCGATTTGATTGACTAATTCAAGTATATATATATATATATATATATATATATATATATATATATATAGTGGGAAATCCCCCCTTCCAACTAATTGATTTCACGACTCCACATTGCTACGAATATTATATCTAGAATTGGACAAACCCAAGTTATATTTATATAAGTAAAATAATTTACATATTATTATATAAATTTGAAACTTCTTAGTTTTCAAAGTCTTTGTATTAACCTTTTTTACCACTATATTGATATGATATTGACAAATAAATTTTTAAATTGGACCGAATTTTTTGTTGTCAACGCTAAGGGTATAATCGAATCAAGTCGAGTCAAGTCAAATCTTATAAAACTCGAGCTTGAACTCGATTTGAAAACTCAAAATTTGAGCTTAATTGAACTTCAATCTTTGAGTTCAAGTTCAAGGCAATAATAGCCCCAATTCTTGGATCGAATTTTTTTAAATGTTGAATATTAAAATCAATTTTACATCTTCCATATACTTGGATCTCCTTTTGCCAATCAAGCACGTGTGCTACATATGAGGGCTTTGCTCTTTTTTCTGAAAACAAAATTTTATTTTTATTTTTTAACATTAAAATTTTATTTTAATAAATTTCAAATTTTGATGTTCATTCTAATACTGATATTTTTTATTTTCTATTTTAGCCATGTACATTTTTTACACAATATTAACAAATTGTTTTTTAAGTAGTACCTAACATCGTATGACAAGTATATATAATATTTCTTTCGATTTTTTATTTGTATAATGTTTTTAAAAAAATAATTCTAAGAACTTATTTTTAAATACAAAATTGCAACAATAAGAAAAATATGATTAACTACAATTTACATTCAAATAAAGTCAAATAAATCAATAAATAATGAATGGGAACTAAATAAATACTCAAATAAAATACAAAATCTCTTGATTTTCTAAATTTCAGTATTTAATCTTTAATTATTTTATTGAGTTTGGAAAAAATAATTCGAATATAAGACTTTTCTAAAAGAAATATGTATTTAACCATTAAACTATATGAGTATGTGTGTTTTAATCCTTAATTATGAGATTTATACATTAATAGAAACAAGAAAAAAAAAAAGCAATTACTAACCCAGTCAAATATACATAAAATAAAAATTATTTAATTTAATTTTCCAATAAAAAAAGACGACTACAAAAAATAAGAGCTTTAAAAGCGTGGTTTGGAGTCAATGAGGGGCAATTGGGTCAATGTAATATTCGATTAATAGGGACCGATTGAGCATAATGTAGAATGATGAGGATAGGCAAAAGGCAAAATTATTAATAGTGTGGGTTAGTTGGTAGAGAGCCAAGGGCGCCGACGAGATTTGATTGGATGGGCGGCCTGCCATATAAGCGTGTAGATAATGTCCCGCCAACCCAACCCCAAGCCCTAATATATGGAAAAATATTTTTAAACTTCAATAAAACAATAATTTAACAGATAAAATTAAATTTTTGTAATGACAATGCCAAATATGCTCTAAAACTTGAAATATGTGAACCAATACGAAAGGCTCTTCAATGATAAATTTGTTTTTAAAACATTGCTTTTAGTACATATGGACATTTCCTTTTTAATCAATGTACATTTTGATATCTATGCCAATGCCATAATTTATTCTAATCTTTTTTTTACAATAAATGAACATGTTTTTTACATGAAATTTAGAAAATGGAAGATAATATTCCACTCAACCCATTAAATTTATATTTTAATTATCTCATCTAAATTCAAATCATTTTATTTGATCAATATACCCTTATTTTCATAATTTAGCATGTAATATTAATTCTAAAATATAAATATAAGATTCATTATTAAAGTGCAAATATTTTCACATTGTTAAAAATAGAATAAATATGCAATTTCATAGGTTCATATATGTAATATGTGTGCTTTTTTCTCAGACTCATAAAATTTAACATAATATTAGGGTTTAATGACTAAATAGCATGATTAAGATGCATATTGGGATTAAAAATAGTCATACATAAAAATGACGGTGATATTATATGGGACATTACGCTGATAGACTTTAATTGGTTGCACCTTTTCTATTTAATATAATGCAAGTGGGGTACAAAGAAGTAACTAAAATTCATTGTACTGTAAATTTCAAGAAGTGTGCTATTTCAATAGCAATGGCTCCATTTATTTTGTAAAAAATAATTTATTTAAAAAATATTTTTTGAAAAAAATATTCTATTAAAAAGATATTTTTATTGATTGGAATATATTAAAATATTATTTTTTATTTATAAGACTATAATAAAACTTAAACTACAACATAATTCATATTTATATTATGTATTATTCAATATAAATAAAAATATATTAAAAAATAAGAAATCACATGAGTTCTATCAATTATCGATTATCGCCATTGACCTACAGTAATCAATGATAAATATTGATAGTTAAAGATAATTATTATAAATATGTTAATTGATATATATTTATATAATTTATTTCTTAATTTAAATATTTTAATAAAATCCAAAAAATAACCAATTCTTTAAAAATAAAAGTTATTTTTTAAAAAAATATTTTTAATAAAAAATATTTTATATTTACTAATTTTTTTGAACGTACTAAATATTATTTATTCAAGTTGTCTTAAATTTGTTTAAATTTCATTTTGAGATTAATAAATAATTATTTCAATTTTTTGATATAATCATAACCATTTGAATTGAGATTGAGTATTTTAATTTTCCTTTTAGGTAAAACTCAATTAAGTTTGAGTTGAGCACAAAGAGAAAAAAAAAAAAAAAATTATAAACTCAATCAAGCTGAAGTTGGATTCCAAGACTTCAATTTTAGCTTTGAATGATGGACCATATTGCCTTGACTGGCCTCAAATATTATATAACTTGTTCACACCATTCATACGGTACCCAATACGACTCCTTCCCTTCCGTATGTCACAATCCCGCACCAGTCTGACAAGCAATGTTAATTGTCAGCAAGGCTTGACACGCATAGCGAAATTTCCCTGCTCTCACCTGCTGTGATGTCCATGTGTGGACCAACACTAGCCGTACGATCATTAACTTTTCTCCGTTTGGATGGTCCAACGACTCCAATCAAATTTACAACGGTCAAGAATTTCTTCCATCTGATGTGGTTCGCCTGGGCTTGCATTAGATTAGCGACACGTAACTCTCCTCCTATCTGTAAATGGCAAAATTTTATTAAGAAAAATTTTTAAATAAATTCAGTTAATTAATTAAAATTATGAACCTTTATTTTATATCTTATTTAATTAAATTAAATATATTAAATATAAACTATATAATTATAATTATTTTATAATTAATTAATATATATATTTTTTCTACATAATTATACATATTTAAAAGTGGAAAGAAAAATATAGTTTATTTTTCACTCTTGATTTTCTTTTCAAAACGAAGAGAAAAATATAAAAGATTAGAATAATTTTTATGAAATTACAATTATACACATTAAAAAAAGTAGAATAATAAGAGTGAGTAAAAATCAGACCGAATCAAGTTGGTTCAGTTCGGTTTTATCCTTTAATAAAATCAGTTTGATTCGGTTATAATTTAAAAAAGATTTGATTTTTGTCTTTTTTTCAATTTTTTAGATAAAAAAACCGAATTAATCGAAGTAATTAATAAATCAAATCAATTTGAATCGAACCAAATTTAAAATATATGTAATTTATTTGAAACAAACTAAACCGAACTTTATAGGTTCAGTTCAATTTATAAAAACATAAATTTCGATTTAATCGGTTCGATTAATTCACTTTTTTCAAAAAAATTGATCCAATTCGGTTTTAAGTATAAAAACCTAATATTATATTTTTTTAGTATTAACATTATATTTATCAATATATAAATTTTGATTTCATATAAAATCAATTAAAATATAAACTCATTATCTTTTTTTTATCATTATACAATACAATTATATATCCAATTGTTTTCTTGAATTAATGGTAAAATAGAAAATATATGACATAATATTTTCCTTTCCTTCTATGTTTTGCTCTCCAAACAATTGTTTTCTTGAATTAATAAATTTCTTTCATTTCATATATTGCTTTTTAAATAAGGAAAAATAAAGTTATTTTCTTTCCTCTTATTTTTATCCAAATATTAGGAAGGGAAATAAAATTTATTTTTTCCTCCTTATTTTCTTACCTCCCTACATAAGTCTTTAATAGTGATAAAATATTGATCTTCATCTTTCGATTTAATTCTACTTATCATATAAATTTCAGTTTATATCACACTATGACATTATATTTAATAGAGATTTTTACAATTGATAAAAATATAAATTTTTTAAATCACACAATAAAGTAATATTACAATTTTAAAATTGAATCCACGCATCATTGTTAATTATATGAAATTTTATTGTGTAGAATAAATTTATAATGAATTGAAATTATTTTATTTTTTTGATTTTAAGTCAACATAAAGTGAATTTAAATTATAAAATTAGTAAAATAATTTTATCTAAAATTTTTACTTGAAATTAATTTTCTTAAAATTTTATGACATTTTTTACTTAGTGTCTTTTTAGTTTCGCATTTACCAATTGATATTTAGTGATTGAATATTAAAATATTAAAAAATAATATTTTTAGCATTTAACGATTAATTTTAAAACTAATGTTCAATATTTAAAAAATATAACTCAAGATATAAATATATTTTTTTTTAATATTTAAAATAACAAAAAACTAAATGTTAGATTTTTTGTTTAGTATTAACATTATATTTATCATTATATAAATTTTTATTTTATATAAAATCAGTTATAAATTTTTTATCATTATATAATACAATTATATATCTAAATGTTTTCTTGAATAAATGGTAAATTTTGAAATATATGAAATAATATTTTCCTTTCCAAAAAAAAATTAAATTTATTTTTTTCCACCCTTTTATTCAAATATTAAAAAATAAAATTTATTTTCTCTCTTTATTTCCTTTTCTCCCCCACATCAGTTTAAAAAACATAGTGTAAAAGAGTATTTGGTAGGTGGCGTTTAAGAAATTTTCTACGGGCAACAATAAGCGGAAGCTTCTTAGCGCCCAACCGAACCATGGAGCTTTGCAATCAGGGGGCGGAGCCAGGAGATACAAGGGAAGCCTTGGCCCTCTAATTTTTTAAATATATTTTTTAGGTTTTAAATTCTTTTTAAAAAATTTAAATGTATGTGGAGAAATAGTGAGTGTTAATTAATAGATTTGCTCCCTCAATTTGATTCTTATCACAATTTTTCATATACTATTGTCCCTAACTTGACAGTTCTTCATGTTTTTAGATTTAAACTCTATTATTTTTATTAATTTTAAAATTGAGAAAGCCAAGAAAAGAAACAAGAAAAAAAGAAAGAAAGAAAGACAGATAAAATAGTGAATTTTTAAAGAAATAATATTTTAATTTTTATATTTTATTAAAATTTAATTGAGTATATTATTTTAATATTTAAATGGTATATTGTCTTAAACTTCTATCTCACCTCTTTGGGGTAATAGGATTTATATTAATTTTTTAGAAAATGAAAAATTATAGTTCTACACTTTTAGATTCATAAATTTAATTTTAAGAATTTGATTTTTAGATTAAAATGAATTGATTGTTATTAATAAATAATTGAATGAAAATACAGAAAAATGATGAATTTTTCATTAGGTGAAGTTTTTATTTAATATTTTATTTAAATTAATTAAGTATTTATATTTTTTTTTTCAAAATTACTATCATTGCAAGCTTTTATGCTATTTTTTAGAGTGATGGAATTTATATTTATTTTTTAAAAAGTAAATATATAATATTTATGTGCTTTTGGATTCATAAAATTTATAAAATCTTTTTAAGTTTATTTATTAACATTATTTAGAATTCAAGAATTTGTTTGAATTCGAGTTTGAACATGGAATATTTGAAGCTCGTTTGAGCTCAAACTTAATAATTAGGAAATCGAATGTACTGCTAAACCTCCAAATAAAAAAATATAGCCTACTCTTGTTCCATTTCAGTGATTGATGATGAGCATAGAGATGGAGAGAAAATGATGACTTATTGTCTCTAGAAGTTAAACCAAACAAAGTTATTTAATCAGAATTCAATTATTCAATCTTCTGTAAAAAAAGCGTTATTTTAATTATAGGGTTAATATTTCAGTGATTAGATGCAATATAAGAAGTTAGAAACACAAATTTCAACAGGTTTTTTCTTCTTTCAAATATATAATATGTTTAATTTTTTCATTTTCTTAAAAGTGTAGAGAAAATAGATGATTACATGTTTAATTCCTTTTTTATTATTATATTGAAGCTTTTTAAAATTAAGATAGCTACTCCTTATTAGATGATTTGCAATATTGATTATGTCAATAGAGTGAAAAAAAAATTTAAAAATTATAAATTATTATGGTTTCAAGTTTAAAATTTTGAAACCATATGTAAATAAATTAGAAAAATAAAAAGTGAAATGAAAATGAAAATTAACAAGTCAATTTAATTTACAAATTTTTTTATAATATAAAATTAAAGTTAATAGAGGTTAATAAGTTGTTTACTTATGATAAATAAGACTTGTTGTGTTAAAAAATTACTTCAGAAAAACTGGAGAACAAAATTTGATATTTAATCACAAACACTTTTTAAATGAAAAATTAAAGTCCAAATTCTCAAAAAAAAAAAAAATTCCACTTTACTCATTCTTCACTTTAGACTATCTTTCATTTTCTCTTTTAAAACAAAGCGATGTGGGAAAACACAGAATTTTCCACAAAATTCCTTTGCTTTGGCATCCATCAATCTTAGTTCTAATCTCAATAATGCAACTTCTGTGGCTTTTAATTTTTAATTTTTTAGTTTTTAGCATTATATTCCTATCAGCATATATTCATAATTTTTTTAGAGCATATATTTTTCATACTTTATATATATATATACACACACACGCTCATACAAAACTAAGAGATATAGCAGAAATTTGAAAAATAAAAATAGAAAATATTTTCCACAACTAAGCAAGACCTAAATGTTTGCAACTATTAATTTTTAAATCTCTTTTTTTAAAATTATAAATTAAGGGTTAAAATGGTGAAATTTAAAAGATTTTAAATAAATTAACCTTTTATTGTTTTTTTAAATCTCAAACACAGTAAAGTTAATTAACCTTTATTTATATTATATTTTCATCGCTCTAATTAACTTTCTTTTTAATCTTAAAAAAATTTAATGTAATGTCTTAATTTAATGATAAAAGTGAGATTATTTAAAAAATGATCCTCATAATTCAATTTAAAATCTTTCATCTCGTTTTATCCTTTTTGTATATCAATTTAGGCCACCATTAACTGTTTTTTAGTCAACAATAAACATTTTTCATATTTTTTATTCATTTAGTTTTTAAATAAATTCATTTATAGTTAGATTTATAAATATAAAACTAAAATCTGATTAATATATAGTCTTTTAGATACACATATATTAATATTGATACATTTTTTTATTATTTTATTTTTTGATTATGAAAATTATTGAATTTTTTTTTTATAGACGTATGTTATTCTTTGAGTGAAGTTTTGTGTTTCATATTTTTTTCGAGTTACAGAGATTTCATTGCAAATGATAAATTTCAATTGTTTTCATACATTTAGACTATTGGGCTCACTGAACAATAATCAAATTGAATCATGATGGATAACAACCATCGAGTAGAATATACTTATTAAGAATACAATTTTATTATTTTATTAATTTAATTAGAGAATACTAAAAAAAAAGTTTACATGTTGAATGAGTTATAAACTTTTAGATTTCAAATTTCAATGTTGTTCATTACTTTCACTTGGAAGTTCAAGATGGTTGTGCTATTCAACAAAAACGACTAAAGCCCAGTAAGACCATGAGCCCAAACATTCGTAACGGCCCAAACCACCAACTATTTCTCCATAAAAGCCAACCCCATAGCTAATAACTCCTCGACGAGGAGAACAGTTAACAGGAAAGCTAGGGTTTATCGGGAATCCAAAAGAAGGGAATTTGAAGAATGATATACGACGTCAACTCTCCTCTCTTCCGCTCTTTCCTTAGCCAGAAGGGCGGTGCCTCCGATAAGAGGTAGTAATTCATTCCTCTGATGATTAGTTTCATTTTATTGATTTTATAAACAATTTTCCAATATGAATTGAACGGTTCATTATGACCTTCTATTTGATAAACAACTAGTAATTAGCATAACACTGTTCATATGTAAGTGCATATTTAATTAACTATTATTTTTAAGTTGCGATGCTTGCTTGTGATTTTTGAAGTTTTTTTTTTTTGCGGCTATTATTCTATAACGATGCTGAATTCGTTTTGCTAGTATTAACAAATCTACTGAGGCAGCATGTTCTTTATTAGGACTATGGTACCCGAAATTTATTACGTTTTTGGAGTAATTTCCCCGGCGGCATGCTCTTTGAGTTTTTATTTTCTATTTGAATGATTTTGGCCCCCCCAATTTTGATTTACCTATGAGTATCTTGTAGTTGTGGGGATAATTAACTTTTTTAACGGATTTGTTCTGAGTTCTTTACGATTTGGATCTTGTTTTTGGACATTATGAAGTACAGATTTAATTGTTGTTTGGATTTTTTCAGGAAAATGGAGGAACAGAAGCCAAAGGAACAAAAGCCGAAAGCAAGTGAGAATAAGCCTGTTATGACGGAGTGACAGCTCCCTTGTCTGCCAAGCATTTAATGGGTTAGAATGAATTTAAAGGTGTTTCAAAATGCTATTTTAAAATCTTAGGAATTTTATCTTTGTCTAATATGAATGAGTGTGTTGCTCGACCAAGTTCTTGAGTTTGTAATGAATCCTTGTTTGGATATGTTTGTGGTTTTGAGTTTGTGAGGGGCATAGCGTTATGAGAAACTGTTTTCGAATGAATGTGTTATTGAAGCATATGATGATATACTAACATCCTAACTAAATGTCATTGGGCTATTTACTTTCAGAAGTTTTTATTGCCTTTTAACACTTTGTCAATCAAATGAGAGAGGGAACAAGTGGCATATTATTGGATTATAAGTACTGGTTGGATTAACTGAATTTTTGTACTAATCAATCAATGGAAGTTGTGAAATTCAATGCCAGCCGTGGTGCTGCCAAGGTGCAAGAACTGGCTGGTAATACATTTGGTTGGATGCTGCTTTAGTATATGAATAGTTTGTTTTCTTAATGTAATATAAATCATTTTGGTGTGGATGTTCTCAACCAAGAAATCAGTTTCTCAGAATGATTCGGAGGGTTCTGTATTTGCTGCACAGCACATGGGGTTGGTCAAGAACTTGAATTCCTCTATTACTGTTTCCTCATTTCGTTTAGATAGTACATTTTCATTTAGTTGCATAATGCAGTAGGCATTGAGATTTATCTATTACCTTTATACGCTGATAGTTTCGTTTAGAAGAAAGAGGTTGAATTAAAATTAAAAATAGGTGGCACGATTGGAGGGGATCCCTCTGCTGGTTGACTATAAAGATGCTTTATTTGGGCAGTACTAATGGAAAGTATTTTCTAGGCGTGGGGAACATGTTAAAATTGTCAGCAGGTGGGTCCTTCTGTGCATCATATAATTATATAACCATAGTAACCATCTGAGCGCAAAGTACCTCTGCTGTGGCATTTTTGTCGTTGAAAAAGTAGAAGTTACTTTCCTGGTTTTGGAATCACAAACCTGTGGCACTATTAAGTAGTTTTGATTTGGCAGATTTATATGGCGGTGGACAACATTTGTGAATGTTTATGTATGTAATTATGTAATAGGTTCAGTCCCTGGTTCTAAAATCTGGGGAAAAAACAGATCTTTTTTTTTTTAGTACTGATATATGGTTTGTTCTCACAAAGTCGATATTCTATAAGGAAAAGTGATCTGCTGTTGGATTATATAAGCATGCAATATTATCTTTTGCTGGATTTAAGGATTTGAAGGGAGTGATTCCTGCACATAATGCAAAAGAAATTTTCTTAGTGAGTGTTAGGGCAAGTGATTATTGATGTGTTGGGTCAGAAGATTATCACAGAAACAAACTAGACTAGATTTTGGGATTTGAACTTTCCTGAATTTTACTATAAAATCGGTTACATGCTGGTAGATTCACTTGAATTGAAAGCTTGCCAACGCTAGTTAAAATGACCTGTCAAGTACCTTCAATTAAAAAGGAGATGGATCTGAATTCCAAATTGTGTATCTTTGTTTATAGTGGGAAAGGAATGCAAGCACCAACTACAATGGGTTGATTTTCTCAGCAACCCAATGGAAATTAGCCGAATATGCTCCCATCAAAAGTTGTGATTTTCTTTCTAATGTAACTTGGAGACAACTGTAGAAAAGTTTCCATTTTTGTTTCCACTCTTCTTCTTTACTAATCCTCTGAAAATGCTTTTAATGAAAGAGTGGACCACTTCATTGGTCAGCGTGGAAAAGAAATCTGCTAAAACCTCCATTAATTCCCTTGTAGATAACCAAAAGTGTAACAAGGCATATGGGTCCATTGAGTGGTGAAAAGCCAGAGACCAAAGGGATGCAAGCAAGACGTGCACTTGAGTGGCCATGAGTGGTTTTCCATGTGCAACCAATCTAATCGTCAAACCACCCCCAAGTCTCCTATAATAACACTAATAATAATAATAATAATAATAATATTAATATTCAACGATCTTAGCTTATCTGTTTCTATTTTCTCCAACTGCAACTTACTCCTTCCGCATTAATTACACACGATAACTTCAACTATAGCATTCCTGCATGATGGTGGCAATCAATGGAATTAGTTACCAGTGAGTTAAAGAGAAAAAAGTTAAATTCAATGGGTTGGCTCTACATTATCCATCAGACATTTGGATTAGAACATCATGAGAATAATCGTACTGCATTAAGCGTACATGTTTTTTTAACCTAAAGATGACAAATTTGGAACCGTAAGAAAAAGAAGGTAGAAATTCAGGATTTTTTCATGTTTATATTATAGTTAAATCACAGAACTTACTCTCCAAGAGCCTGGTCTTCTTTATATGGGCAATTTGAGTGGAATCTTGATCTGATGTATTATACCACTATAATTGTTTTATGAGTACATGGTGCGAACATGTTATTTTATAAAGTCTACAAACAAAATTTGGCTTATGCTTTTCTGACCAAAAAAAAAAAAAGGCTTATACTCAAAATAAATGAATATAACAATCATCCACACATCAAGGAGACCCACCATTTTTAATTGCCAACATTGAAGATCTATATAATACACTTGTAGATTGATTGTTTAGTTTCATGGGTTATTACAACCAGGGTCAGTTTTGTAATCCTTCTTAAAGTTCAAAAAAGTTGGTGGGTTATAGAGAAAACAAAGCCAAGTTTCTAAAGCTGCTTTCTTTTTTGTAGTTTTTTTTTTCCTTTGTCAATGTTAGATTGTTAGTTATACTCTCTCTCCCTTTCTCTATTCCTTTATTCAAGCCGCTCTCTCTTCCAATTCACACCTTTTTTCCCACTTGTTAAAGCAAAAGAACAAGAACTAAACTTGTTTACACAACCTCTCCATCAGTATCACCACTTGCTTCTGATTCTGCTCTGTTTCTCTCTCTTATAGACTTGAGAACCTAAAGAAGAAAAAAAAAATGTCTGAATTTTCTTTGTCTTCAACCACTTCCAAGAAAACTCATTTCTTAAGTCTTCTACTCTCTGACTTGTTCCTCTTCTGTTCTTTCATTTTGTCTCATCCTCTATATTTCTTTTACTTCGTTTTCTTGTCTCCGTATCTATTCAGGCTTCTCTCTTTTCTGTCTCCTCTCTTCATTACTACCTTTCTTTTGCTCTCAGTTCTCCTTACTTTCTCTCCTGATTTTGTCCATGAAAGTCCGAATGCTGAATTGTCTGAATCTAAAGTGAGTTTTATACTTGGAATGTACCAAGCTGTTGTAGAAAGATTAAGGTCTAAATTGATGGAAGATGAGAATGAGGAGTTTAGTCAATTTGAGGAGCTAGAAGTGTACAAGATTGTGTTTGATACGTCAAATGTGGATATTGGACGAAACCCAGTTGAAGTTTTGGAGCAGGAAGGTAAAGAAAACTGCGTAGCAAGCGATGAAAGTCTGGTTATCAAGAGTTCAAGCCATGAAGGTACTGTTCGAGTGGAGGTCTGTGAGATGGCAAGTGGTAATTTGGATGGAAATTCAGTTGCAGTTCCAAGGCCAGAAAGTTCTCGGCTGATTGCGGAAGAGAAGAAATCAGAAGCCTTGTTGCATCAAAAGCATAAGTTAGAAGAATTCACAGACAAAAAGCAAGAAAAAGAAGTCAAACCACTAAGTGACAGCTCCAATAAAGTTGAAGAACAGAAAGAAAAATCATACATGAGAAGTGGATCCAAGGCAATGGATTATAAACTAAGGGAAGGGAAAGTGAGTTGTGGTGATGGCGGAGAGTACATTCGGAGGATAAATTCGGAAAGAATAGAATCCCATCCTTGGAGTCCTGATTACAATTCTCCGACAAGGGGATCAAATCTTGGGAGTTTTGGATTAATGAGAAAGGAGAAAGAGTGGAGGAGAACATTAGCATGCAAGCTTTTTGAGGAGAGACACAATGTGGATCATGGAGGCGAGGGGATGGATTTGCTTTGGGAGACATATGAGACTGATGCTATTAAGATGCAGGCAAAAAGCAAATCAAAGAAGGAAAAGAAAGGAAAAATTGCATATTTTCATGATGAGGAGGAAGATGAAGAAGAAGAAGAAGGGAATGATGGTCAACTATGTTGCTTGCAGGCTCTCAAGTTTTCAGCTGGGAAGATGAACTTAGGGATGGGAAAGCCTAATCTTGTCAAGATCTCCAAGGCCCTGAAAGGGATTGGATGGTTGCGCCATGTGACCAAGCATGGTAAGAAGGGCTACCATTAAGTTAATTTCAATGATATTAATTTTTGCTTCTTTAGTTAATTAATGTTTAAATGGCTCAAACATATATGTGCATTTTGCTTAAGAATCCACAAAGTAAATATGTTATATTCTTTATCTTCCATGCAACGTAGCCTTTATTTCTCATTCTCATCGGAGTTGATTTGGTAGGAAAATTATTGCTGACATTTCCAGCATTGGCCAGTGAGTGATGCTCTGTTTTGATAAAAACCAGCAATGATCATATGGCCCAAACAATACTTTGTCATTGCCATGAAAATAATTGATTTACCAACTTTGCAAGAAATGTGTTGGTGTCCTTCACAAATGTCATGTCACATGTGGGATGCTTGTGTGATTCAATGAAAGGCAGACAACCAAAATGGAAGTAGGACTAAATCAACTTGTGTCATTATTAGAAAATATACCTTTAACTTCTAATCGTCCGAGCATCCGAGGTGCTTATTTGGGGTTGTTTGGACTTATTTTTCTAGGTAGTGGTTAATTTAAGAAGTCTTAAGGGCCTAAAAGAAACCATTTGTCCTCCCAAAACAGAATGAAAGGAACTTGATTTTGGCATATCCATCTTAGAGTGTAGGCATATACACATTTAATGCAACTACAATAGCTATAAGGATATCTCATAGCTTCTTTATTTCCATAAATCCCTATGCTTGAATAAATAACAATGGAGGTAAGAAGTTCTATTTTTGTGTTTGACTAGTGGGTAGTGGCAAAATCCATGTCAATCACTTTTTACTTTATAAGAAAACTTGGATTCAATTGAGTACAAAGATTAGACCCTACACTAAATGTAGCAAGAATCTTCTCAAAAAAGAAAATATTAGTCTATATAATATCCAAAAGAAAATGTTATACAAAAAAGTGAGGCTAGTAGGTATGATAATATTATAACGCCTTTATTATATATTGAGAAAATTATTAAGTACATAATTATAAAAACTCTGATATCATGTTAAATAATCATTTAATCTAAAAAATAAATTATTAAATAAGATTTCAAGAATAATTTTAAATCTTTATCACTAAATGCTTATTGTTTATTGGTCACTCACGCATGATCAGTAAAAGTCATCTATAATCTATAATGGAAAAATAATTCATAATTAGAATTTCTTACAATCCAAATATTTTTGTAGTTGTAGATTAAAAGAAAATTAATAATGAACTTTATTTGCTTATTCAATCCTGTTATCATGAAACATCATTTTTATCAAAATACACCTAAAATTGTAACTCAAAGTATCCGGCGACCGGTTAGGAATTATAGGATCACTTGTTGCAGAGGCTGACATGAAAGTTAAGTCAAGATTCAAAAGGCCATAAAATCTCCTTTCCTTCCCTTTCTCTTTTGTTTTTTCTGCAGCTTCTTCTTTAGAGTGTTGCCATGGCAGAATCGATTGCTCTGCAAAATGTAAAAGTATCTTGTTTATTATTAGAGTCATTCTATTAGGATAATTTTTATATTTACCTATTGCCAACAGCTGATTTTAGTGTTAAAATAAGAATTTTTTTCTTAATTAACTATAATTTTTAATAAAAAATTGATTTTAGAAAATATTATCAATAATTATTAAATAAGTTTGATAATAAAGTTAAACTATTTTTATGAGCAAATAAAAATATTTTCAAAATATAAAAATAAGAGAATATGAAAAACACATTATAGTTAAGGGATTTCTTTATTCAAATCCTAACATTTAGTTTATATCACTTTAATATTCTATAATTTATATGATTAATCAAATCAATGACAATATCTATAATATTATTATGACATATTTGATTATATTAGAAAATAGAAAATTAAATTATATTTTAAGATAAATGTTTTATTATTTCAATATTTGGCATATCCATGCAATAAAAAGAATAATGAGATATTTTTAATGTTTAGAATTTCATTCTTAAATTTTTATAAATAAATTAAAGGCTAAATATAAATACATAATTAAAATCTTATTATGTTTTCATTTCTTGATATATCAAACATGCTCTTACCATATGTTTTGTACGATGTGATCAAATGTAATGTAATATAATTAAAAAAATTTTGTTTAATAATTCAATTGAGTTTATTTGATTACATTTCATTACAATTGATTAAAATATTATTCTGTTTTTATTCTTAAATTTTTTAAAATAAATTAAAGGCTAAATATAAATACATAATTAAAATCTTATTCTATTTTCATTTTTTGATATATCAAATATGCTCTTACCATATGTTTGGTATGATGTGATCTTATGTAACGTAATATAATTAAAAAAAATTGTTTAATAGTTCAATTGAATTTATATTTGATTACATTCCCTTGCAATTGATTACATCCTATTAAACGTAGACTTAGTGTTGTGTTTGCATGCCACATATATTTGAATTATTTTTATTATTATTTTTTACAAATCAAATAGTAGATTTTGTTATTATTTATTACATATTAAATAGTGGATCCTAAGATTAAGATGAGTTCCTTAATATTTTATTTTCTAAAGTTATTTTTTAATTAACCAATTCTTTTAAAAAAAGACAAATCCTTAAAATTAAAATCAAGATTAGAATTAGAATTATTTATCTATATTATACATAAAAGTGGCTAACTAGAGAAAAAAAATTTAAATATTAAAGTATATATTTTTTTAAATTGACACTAATAACCTTAAGTTATAAATTTAAATGGATGAATAATATTTCTTATCAAACAAATTATTAATTTAAACTTTGAAATTTATGATTACTCATAATAAATAAAATAATGAATAAAAGAATTTATGTTTTTAAGTTAGTGTTATTTTATTTTTAAAATATTTAAAAATAAAAATATCTATTACTATATACTATATTTACACTATATATAAAAATAGCTAGTTAGAGAAAAATATTTTAGACATAAAAATATATAAAACATTTTAAATTGACAACAATAATTTTAAGTTATAAATTTTAATCTATACTATATATAAAAGTGACTAATTAGGGAAAAAATTTTGATAATATATATAAAAGTGGTTAATTAGAGAAAAAAAATTTTGGACTTAAAAATATATAGAATTTTTTAAATTCACAATAATAAACTTCAGTTATAAATTTTAATCAAATGAATAATATGTTTTTATCAAACTAATTATTAGTTTGAACTTTGAAATTTATAATTATTTAGAATAACTGAAATAATGTATAAAGATGTTTATGTTTTTAAGTTAGTGTTATTTTTATTTTAAAATATTTAAAAATTAAAATATCTATATCTATGTACTATATCTATACTATATATAAAAGTGACTAACCAAAGAAAAAATTTAAAACATAAAAATATATAGAACTTTTTAAATTGATAATAATAATTTTAAGTTATAAATTTTAATTTATACTATATACAAAAATGACTAACTAGGGAAATTTTTTTGATATAAAAGTGTATGGATTTTTTTTTTAAATTCATAATAATAACCTTAAGTTATAAATTTTAGTTGGATAAATAATATTTTTTTATCAAATTAATTATTATTTTAAATTTTAAAATTTATGATTATTTAGAATAACTGAAATAATGGAAAAAAATGTTTTTATTTTTAAGTTAATGTTATTTTGTTTTTAAAATATTTAAAATTAAAATATCTATATTGAAATACTATTCTATACTATATATAAAAGTGGATAATTAGAGAAAAAATTTTGACATAAAAATATATAGAACTTTTAAATTGACATAACAATCTTAAATTATAAATTTAATTGAATACATTTTATGAAACTAATTATTAATTCAAACTTTAAAATTTATGATTATTTAAAATAATTGAAATAATGAATGAAGATATTTATATATTTTTAAGTTAGTATTATTTTATTTTTTAAATACTTAAAAATTAAAATATCTATATCTATATACTATACATAAAAGTGGCTAGGTCAAAAAAAAATTTAGATATAAAGGGTATATAACTTTCAAAATTGGCAATAATAATTCTAAATTATAAATTTTAATTAAATGAATAATGTTTTTTTATAAAACTAATTATTAGTTCAAACATTGAAATTTATGATTATTTAAAATAATTGAAATATCTATCTATACTGTATATAAAATTGACTAATTAAAAAAAGTTTTTATGGGCGTATAATATTATATATCTTTTTTAAATTGATAATAACAATTTTAAGTTGTAAATTTTAATTGAATAAATAATATTTTTTTCATAAAACTAATTATTATTTCAACTTTAAAATTTGTGATTATTTGAAATAATAGAAATAATGGATTTTGTGATTATTTAAATTTTATAATTATTTAAAATAACTATAATAATGGACACAAATATTTATATCTTTATATCAAATGAAAAAATTAATTGGTTAATTCATTGCTACAATCCTTTATCATGTAAATTAAAAAGCTAATTATATTTATTTATAAATATTTTTCTTTCTTTTCCTCTTTGTTTTATATGTAGTGTGTGTATATATATGTGCAAATTGTTTACTTGTTAAATGAAATTTTATTTTATTTTTTAGAGTTGTATTTAAAAAAAAAACAATGACATCATAATATATAATTACAATAGTTAATTCCCAATAAGAATAAAATTTTTATTTTTAATTGAATTTTTTATTTAATAATATATATTTTTATATTTAAATATTGTATAAATACAAATAAAAATATATGAATAATTTTACGAGGAGATTTAGCAAAAAATAAAAGAATACTAATTGAAAGATTTAGCAAAAAATAAAGAAAACTAATTAAAAACAAGATTAATAACCATCTACATTTGTCAAATTTGTAAATTTTTATTTTATAAAGCTAATTTATTTTTATTATAGATAATTTCAATTTATAATTTATAACATTAAATTTTTTTATAAATATTTTTTAGACTAAATCTTATATAATTGTTAGTTTAAACCTTAATAGTATTATTTTTTCTCAAATGGCTAACTTTTTTTTTATTTTAACTCTCTGTTTAGTTTTTAATTTTTATTTTTCATTATTTTATTTTAAATTTATTTTTCATTCACTTATTAACAAAAAATTATGTTTATTAAAAATTTATGTTATATGTATTTTAGAACATTATAATTGTTTATAATTTTATATAATTATTCTCTTGTATTTATATTAAAAAATAATTAATTTATATAATTAATAATTATTTTGATCACATGCAATGTAAAAACTAATACTCCTAAACGTCACTAAAACCAAAATCACATCCTTAGATTAAAGAAGAAATGAACCTAGAAATCCAAGAATTCTAGAAAGAGCCCATTTCAAGACACCAAAAGTCATTTTGAAGTCCATCAAAAACAGCACCAGGCAATACAAGAACAGTAACAATATCCAAGGCCCAACAACGCCTGACATCTTAGCATCAGTAAAGCCCAAAATCTTGACCTCCACCTCAAAATTTCAGGACCCTTCATTCCACAGATTATCCTCAAATCTTAAAACAAAATCAGACCCCAAAATCACTGGGTTTCATCTTGAAATTGTAAAATAAAAGTTTTTGAATTAGACTTTTTTTTTTCCTAATGAATTCAAGTCAAGTAAAAAAAAAAAAATCACCTTTAAAAATAAATAGAACAAATGAAATTAATATAGTGTTTAAATTTATTAAGATATAAAGACTAATTTACTCGATTTTTTTCTTAAGAAAACCCAATCATTTTATATCTTAGTGGATATGTGGAACGTAATAATAATAATAAATCTTTTCTCTCTTCTTTGCAAAGTCCATTGTCGGACAAGCAAAATATAATAATAATAATTAAAAAAAAGTTGAAAGAGATATAGAGGAAATAAGCAGCCTTCATCTTCTGCCAACCCATTTATCTTATCAATGGCACCTTAAGATTTGTCTCGGATAGATATAATTTAACTAAACTAATCTATTTCAAACAGTTGTATGCCTTTTTTTTTTTATTTTTTGAATTAATCAAATTTGATAAAAAGATAGGCATACGGAATCGCAAGATGGTAAGCGTCGACAAAGGGATATTGAGTTTTGTACAGCAATTGAAGGTGAAGGTACATTCAAAGCTCTTATCCTGAGGAAGAAAGCGATGGACATGTGGAAAGAGTGGTTTTGCAATTTTCTCTCATAGCGACCATGATTTCGTTGGAGTTTCTACCTTAATTGATTTAAAGATACTCCATTTTGTTCAGAATTAAAAAAAATTATTCATGAAATTATTAAATATAATATCATTAATAAAATTTGAAATTTATAATATATATCGATACTGAATATATTAAATTTAATTCAAAGAGTAATAATTATATTCTATAAAAACACACACAATCATAATTATAGAACGTTAAACTTGATATAATAGTGAAAAACACTCTATTCGATAATTATAATAAACTACAATTTAATATTTTTATTTTTAAGTGAGTCTCATTAAATTATTATAAAAAATAAATTAGTCCCTTCAATAATAGTATTGTAAAATAATTTTATAAAAGATATTATAAAAATTATATTTTTATGAAAGAAAAATTAAAAACTAAATCACAAAATATGTAAAAATAAATATAGATTTATATTTATCAAAACAAAAATAAATATAGAAAATAGTAAAATCATAAAGCTACCATTGATATTTTTTAAAAAAATATTATCCATCAAGAAAGTTAAAAAGTTTTAAAAAAAATGCACGTAATTTTTAATTTTATATATTTTTTAATTAAATTCACAAAAAAATTATATTTTTCTAATTTACTGCTATTGTTCCCTTTAAACTAATAACTAGATTATGATTTTTAATTTCATAAAATGCATACAATGGACCATTCCACTCAAACTAAGAGTAGACTAAAATAAATATTTATTTAATTAATGAAATGTCTTTTTTTAAATAACTACAATAATTAAAAAATAAAATCTTAACTAAATTTAGTGAAATAATTCATTTTCTCCTTAATTAGTATTTTTTTTTTTTTAAAGTTCAAAAGGGGCAAATTAGTCTTTATGATTGTTAAATTCATGGAAATAAGGTTTAAAATTCCAAAATCCATACCGACACCGTGAGATGTGATGAGTTCACCCAAAATCCCGCGTTTTTTCCACAGCAGGATCCAGCAGTAACCGAACTGTCCCCTCCTCCAACCAATATAAGCCGCAGATCTATCACAATCCAACGTTCCACATCTTCATCCCTCTCTCTCTCTCTCTCTCTCTCTCGCTCTCTAGAAACTGAGAAGCCAATAGCAGCAGTAGCAAGAAGTGATAGAGGTTTCTGTCTCTATCTCTCTCTATATTTCCTTATGACATTTCGCTGATCGATCCGTCCATCCATCGGTAAATGGCGAATCAGAGAAATTCACGAAGTGGATTGATACGCAGCTTCAGCATGTCGTTTAGAGTGTTAGCCTCAGCCATTTCTGTTGCTGTTCTCCTGTTCTTCACTGTCTCATTTCTCTTCACTTCCGACTCTCATTCTCCGACTGACTTCGTAAGTCTCTCACATTCTCTTCTTCTCCATTTCTTGGTTTCCGTCATTGGAAACCCAGATTTAATTACGATTTCTTTTTGTTTGTTGTTAGGGTTTGAGAGGTGTACCGTACAGATTGGGATCCGTATCCGGGAGGAGATCCGTGTTGACATTGAAGTCGGATCCGCTAAAACCGCGACTGGCTCAGATCCGAAAACAAGCGGACGACCACCGCTCTCTGGCACTCGCGTACGCGTCCTATGCTCGGAAGCTCAAGCTGGAGAACTCGAAGCTGGTTAGAGTTTTCGCCGATCTATCACGGAACTACACCGACCTGCTTAACAAGCCGGCGTACCGGGCTCTGTTCGAGTCTGATTCGCTGTCGATTGAAGAATCGACGCTGCGGCAGTTAGAGAAGGAAGTGAAGGAGCGAATTAAGGTCACGCGGCAAGTGATTGCGGAGGCCAAAGAGAGTTTCGATAATCAGCTTAAGATTCAGAAGCTCAAAGACACCATTTTTGCTGTTAATGACCAGTTAAGTAAGGCCAAAAAGCAAGGGGCTTTTTCGAGTTTGATTGCCGCAAAATCAATACCCAAGAGCTTGCATTGCCTTGCTATGAGGTTGATGGAGGAGAGGATCTCGCATCCCGAGAAATATAATAATGAGGGGAAGCCGTTGCCCCCCGAATTTGAGGATCCCAAGCTTTACCATTATGCCATTTTTTCGGATAATGTGGTTGCTGCGTCTGTGGTGGTGAATTCTGCGGTGAAGAATGCGAAAGAGCCTTGGAAACATGTTTTTCATGTGGTGACGGATAAGATGAATCTTGGGGCAATGCAGGTTATGTTCAAGTTGAAGGATTATAATGGGGCCCATGTGGAAGTGAAAGCTGTTGAGGATTACAAGTTCTTGAATTCTTCGTATGTGCCTGTTCTTAGGCAGTTGGAATCTGCGAATCTGCAGAGGTTTTATTTCGAGAATAAGCTCGAGAATGCAACCAAGGATACAACAAATATGAAGTTTAGGAATCCCAAGTACTTGTCTATTTTGAATCATTTGAGGTTTTATTTGCCTGAGATGTACCCCAAGTTGCACAGGATATTGTTTTTAGATGATGATATTGTGGTGCAGAAGGATTTGACAGGGTTGTGGAAGATTGATATGGATGGAAAGGTGAATGGGGCAGTGGAGACTTGTTTTGGGTCATTTCACAGGTATGCTCAGTATATGAATTTCTCGCATCCTTTGATTAAGGAAAAGTTTAATCCGAACGCTTGTGCTTGGGCGTATGGGATGAATTTCTTTGATTTGGATGCATGGAGGAAGGAGAAGTGTACAGAGCAATATCATTATTGGCAGAATTTGGTAAGATCGAATTGCTCATCTGTAAATTATATTATGTTGAAAACATCCTTTTTTTCTTCACATGATTAGTAGTTATATAGGGTGGTCAGATTTAAACTAGGATATCGTGTGGTAAATGTTTCATCATTGATTATTGCTTGCTGGACATGTATTCTTTGGCGGCCTGATATTGGCGGTTAATACTGAAATTAGGTTTTTGTATCTATGGTAGTTGCAGTTTAGATTTCATTGTAACGTTTTCCCATGTCGTATTGGATATTGTTTATGACGGGAGACCATTGTTAACTTTTGATGCCGCTGGTGTTGCAGAATGAGAACCGAACCTTGTGGAAACTGGGGACATTGCCTCCAGGTTTAATTACATTTTACTCGACAACAAAGCCACTAGAAAAGTCATGGCATGTTCTGGGGCTTGGCTACAACCCAAGCATCAGCATGGATGAAATTAACAATGCTGCTGTGGTGCACTTCAATGGGAATATGAAGCCATGGCTTGACATTGCCATGACCCAGTTTAAACCACTTTGGACAAAGTATGTTGACTACGAGTTGGAGTTTGTCCAGGCCTGCAATTTTGGTCTCTAGTTATGTTAGTTGGTTCTGCCAGTCGTAGAGAGGCCCAAAAAAGTCAAAATCTTTTGAAGCCTCAAGGAAGATTGTTACGCGGTGGGGGGTTCTTAATGCAGAAGGAAATGAAGGTCTGTTCGATTCAAATGTAGCATATTCTTAGATTTCTTCGGTTCAATTTATACATGTCAAGCAACAATGAAACTTTGTTGTATTTGGCAGATGTAGCTGTTACGAAAATGATATTAGCATTTTAAGAAGTCTGCTGTTTTATTTTCGTGAACTGTGATTTCCTAATTTTGATTCTCCCATCTCTTGAAGAATTTCCTCATTGTAATTACTTCTCTGATCTATTCGCAGCTATCTAGTTTTTTTAGTTATTTATTAGACTTCATATTGGTGCAAAACCAATAGTTTTGTGTGCAAATTCCTACTTTAATTGGAGGTTAGTTGGCACTTCATCTTTTTTTTTTTCCCCTAAAAACTTTTATATCCATGTTTTCTAAAAATATATTTTGGTATATTGTTATTTACTTTTTTTATGCTGTTTTCTATTGTTCTTTGCAATTTCACACCTGTTGCACCATTTAGTGTTACACCGTTATTGTTTTTCGTTTACACTATTATCATTTTTGCTCTTTTTTTATTTTTGATTTTTGTTTAGATTTTTTTTTTATTTTCATATATGATTTATCGCATTTTGATATCTCTTTTTCCCTCTAAAAAATAGCAAGAAAATAGATAAATATGTGAGTTTTTTTCTAAGATTTAGTAGTTATTATTGTTTAAAATAAAAAATCATGAGTTTTTTTAAATTTTAGATGAAAAATAGTTAACAAATAAATATTTTTAAGTTAAAAATTAATTATGAAAAGAGAAAAATCATATTTGCTAAAAATTAAAGATCATATCTATATTCTAATCGTTCTTTTTTTGTCTTTTATTTATCGATTGTTGCGTAAATCAAAAGTAAACACAAAATAAACCTAAAATAAACATTTTGTTTCTAAAAACTATTTTTTGTCATTAGTTTTTAAAAATTTTGAATTGGTAAACTTAAAATAAGTTGAGCTAAAAATCAATTATGAAAAGAAAAAAAATCGTATTTGTTAAAGATTGAAAATAATGTTTACATTTTAGTTGTTTTTTTTTTTTTGTTTATTGATTATTATATAAACCAAAAGTAAACTTGAAATAAACATAAAATAAATATTTTTCCAGAAATTATTTTCTGTAATTGATTTTTAAAAATTTTAAATTGGTAAACCTAAAATAAAAGTAAATAAAATAAAAATAAATATTTTACTGTGTATAAATATATGTTACTTGATGTTGTTATAAAAAAATATTTGTAAACCAATAATAAATAAAAAATACACCAGTAATAAACTATTTATAAATATTTTACAGTGATAAATAAAAAATAAACCAATAATAAGCATTTTGTAAACATTTTACGGTGCAATAAGAATTAAACACAAATATTACCTTCAACCTCCAATAATTCGATTTTTTCTCTCTTTTATGACTAGTTTGAGCTCAAATATGTTCATTTTTAACTATTTTTCATTCATAATATATCAATACTCATGATTTTTTATTCTAAACAATTAAATGAGCATTAAAAATCATATTA
>CATIWR010036586.1:0-14141 GCA_949677035.1 Omphalea diandra
CAGCATGGCTTCTGTTGTCCTAATGCTCAGTAGCCATTCCTTAAGTTTACCGCTACCTTCACAGCCTGCATTTCTCATGTACAGTAATACAGAGTCTGTCGTGCCTGTGTTAGAGACTAATTCGCGCACTGTCACATCAGAGCAATCCACAGAAAAAACAGAAGCAACAATGTATCTGTCTGTAAAGTGAATTTGAATGACTAGCAAGTCAGTGTAGTGGGATATATTTGCATAGTTTTGCAAAATATATTTATGTTTCAAAAAATTATATTTATCAGAACATATAATATTGTTACATCTAGTCCCACATTATATATTTTCATCAGAAGATCAGACGGCTGAAAGAAAATAATTGTGGATATTTGATCATATTTTCTGAACTTGGTGAATCTCTATAACGTGGAAGATATTGCATAGATACTAAAAGTTTTCTTCACATCCCCTTTCTGAGGACCCTTTTATATATCTAAATCACTCTGAAACCATATGATACTAAAGGCCTAAGGGTAACTGTTGATTTATTCCGTCCAGTATGTTGATGACCTCTATGGTTAATTAAACAAAGAAATAGGTCTGCCATACAGGTGGAAAGATAACGAATGGAATCTCAATATTACATTTGATTTCAGGCTATTGGGTTCTTATACCCGATGCACCTAAGTGAATTCCCACCCTGATCATGCTGTTAAAACATCAGGATCAACCATCCGGATGATGATCACCAACTGTTGTGAAAGAACTAAATCGGTCTATATGATGAACAAAATCAGTCCGGTTGCTTCTCTGCCAAGAGTTGACTCATAATATGTGTGAAGGAGATGCAGCTATACCAGTATGGAAGCAAGTGCAGCAGAACAAGACTTGAAGGTGCATTCAAGCTGGTGAACATGAGCTCCACAGTAGCACAACAAAGAGGGAGTTGGTTATTTATGTTAGAGATTATTTAGGAGCTAATGATGAGCTGGATTAGTTAATTATCAGATTACTCTTGTATATAAACCTTACTAATGTAACTAATTAGAGTACGAATGAGAATTAATTCATTTTTACAAGTTCTATTTTTCTGATATGGTATCAGAGCTTCCGGATAAGATCTAGAAAATTCTTCTTCTTCTTTTCACGCCAAAATTCTTCTTCTTCATCTGCTTCAATGGCGAATAACAACTCAAATCTTTCTAATGAATCCCCTGCTTCGCATCTTAATTCACTGAATGTTTCTGAAGATCCAACCTCTGTTTACTTCATTCACCATGCTGATAACCATGGATCGGTAATGGTTACACTGGAGCTGACTTCCATCAACTTTGCTTTGTGGAAGAGATCATTTCTGCTTGCTGTTTCTATTAGGAACAAGCAAGGCTTTGTTGATGGTTCCATTGTCAAGCCTTCACCTGAAAGGTCTCTCTATCTGCCATGGATCCAATGCAACAATCTGGTTGTAGCTTGGTTGCTCAGATTTATTTCAGCTCTAATTGTCTCAACAGTGTTTTACATGGAGAATGCTTCTCAGATATGGGAGAATCTTAACCAAAGGTTTACTCAGTCTGATGACTCAAGGACCTGCCATCTCCAGCAGCTGTTATGCTCAGCTGCTCAAGGATCTCGATATGTTGACGCTTATTTCATAGAATTAAACAGAATTTGGGAAGAACTGAGGAATTTCAGGCCCTTTCCACATTGTTCTTATGGTAAGTGTAGCCAAGAATGTTTTCAAGCTTTTATTGACTTACAACAGAAAGATTGTGTTTAAGTTCCTTAATGGCTTGAATGAGAGATTTCAAGATATTAGATCTCAGATAATACTCATGAAGCCTTTTCCAACATTGGATCAAGTATACAATATGGTTTTGAGGGTGGAGAATCAGAAATCATTGTTGCTTTAGTATAAAAATTTTAGTGAATTTGCAGCATTAGCAGTGAAAAGGAAGAAGGATGAACTATATTGCACGCACTGTGGGAAGAATAGGCACACTAAAGAGAATTGCTTTAAACTGATCGGGTATCCACCTGGATTTAAATTCTCCAAAAGGAAAGAACTATGCTACAAGTGCACCTAGCACTAATAGCTCTGTTAATTCCTCTATTCTAGGTGCTCCTCCGAGTGTTGTGCCATCTTCAAATGTTGTACCTCAATATGTTGATGGATCTCCTCCGGTTGTAACTCAGTCAATTCCTCGGTTGAATTTAACTAGAGAGCAGATTACTCAATTGCTTAGTGTACTTATTGATCCGTTGAAGAATTCCAATGTTGTTGGCTCTCAAAATACTACCGAACCAAATATCAATAATGTTGCAAGTATATCTTCCTCAGTCTTTTCTGCGTCTAATGATGGTTTGTTTAGGCAAATGTTGCAATCCAAATCTTATATTAACTCTTGGATCATTGATACAGGAGCAACAAACCACATAGCTTGATCTTTGAATTTTTTTTTCTTCTTTCCATAGTGTAACAAATTGTTTTGTCAATCTTCCTAATGTCATGAAAACTTCAGTGTCTCATGTTGGTACTGTTGTGTTAAATGAATTTCTCACTTTACAAAATGTCTTATGTATTCCTTCCTTTACCTTCAATTTGATTTTTGTGAGTCAATTGACTTTTAACAAAGATATGTGTTTTGTCTTCCTTCAACAATAGTGCTTTATTCAAGTTCTATCTTCATGGACAATAATTGCTCTGGCTAAGACTTATCGAGGCCTATACTTCTTGCGATCTTCATCTCAGTCTGCTGTTCAATCTGCTCACTGCTTGCTAGTTTCTTCTTCCCATGTTAATGTTGTCTCCTATGATCTGTGGTACCATAGATTAGGTCACATTGATATTGGTTAATTTCCTTCATTGAAACACTTGTTTTTTTTAGCAAATAAAGTTAGGAATAATCCATGTAATACATGTCCTAAGGCCAAGCTTAAGAGACTGCCTTTTCCCAACTCTGTTGATGTAGTGAATGATGTGTTTGACTTAGTTCATATGGATGTATAGGGACCATATTCACAGGTTGATCTCAATAAAAATCATTATTTCCTCACTATTGTCGATGAATTTTCTAAAAATTCCTGGACTTTTCTTATGAAACACAGAGCTAAAACCTGCCAATGGGTTTAATATTTTTGCAATTTAGTTCAAACCCAATTTCATAAATTAGTTAAAGTCATTAGAACAGATCAAGGAATGGAATTCCAACTTCCTTCATTTTTTTTTTTTTTAGTCTTGAGGCATTATTCATCAAACCTCATGTGCTTATACACCCCAATAAAATGGGACTGTTGAGCGAAAGCATCAGCATGTCCTAAATGTAGTTAGAGCTTTAATTTTTCATTCAAATAATTCGTTGAAATTTTGGGGTGATGTTGTTCTAACAGCTACATTCATTATCAACAAAACACCTTCTTCACACTTGAACCAAAACACTCCTTTGGAATTACTTTACAATGCCCTTCCAACTTATGATTTTTTTAAGTCCTTTGGATGTCTTTGCTTTGCAGCTAATCTTAAACCCTATAGAACTAAGTTTGACAACAGAGCAAGAATGTGCATTTTTATTGGATATCCTTTTGGCATTAAAGGATACAAACTTTATGATCTTGAAACACATACCAGTTTTGTTTCTAGAGATGTTCAATTCCATGAACATATATTTCCATTTCAAACATTGCATTCTTTCATTCCTAGTTCACACATTGAAAACACACCAGTTTACTGTCGTTTCTTCTATTAATATTCACTTTCCTACTATTTTTTCTTCCAATGATATCTCTTCACCAATGAACACTCCAATATCTCCTACATCACACACCTCTACTTCACTTCATCATCATGAGGGAGCTCCTAATTCATCATCACCATCATCTCCAGATACTCCTCTTTGAGTCTTTTGATTCTGTTCCTCTTAGAAGTACTAGGATCACCAAACTTCCTTCTTATCTTAATGATATCATCGTCATCTTCCTTCTTCTAATTCTACCATATCTTATCCCTTGTCTAATGTTTTGTCATATTCTAAACTTTCTCCTCCTTTTAAGGTTTACTTGTGCTATTTCTTCTCAACTTGATCCTACTTCTTTAAGCTACACAACATAAGTATTGGATTGCAGCCATAAAAGATGAGTTACATGCACTTGCAACAAATGGTACTTCGTTAATTGTCCCTTTGCCACCAACCAAGACACCTATTAGCTGTAAGTGGGTGTTCAAAACTAAATATAATTCTGATGGGAGCTTGGACAAGTATAAAGCAAGATTGGTGGCAAAAGGGTTTACTCAAAAGGTATGGATTTGATTATGAAGAAACTTTCAGTCCAGTAGCTAAGCACACCACTGTCAGAGTTTTTTTAGCCTTGGTTGCTATCCAAAGATGACATTTAGCTCAGCTTGATATCAGTAATGCCTTCCTTAATGGAGATCACATTGAGCAAGTTTACATGGATTTGCCCCAAGGTTATCAGTTTCAGAGGGGAGAATGCACATGCTTATGAAACTGATACTGGTTAAAAGATGGTTTGCAAGTTACGTAAGTCCCTATATGGTCTGAAACAGGCTTGAAGGCAATGGAATTTTAAGTTTTCAGAATGCTTGCTTAACAATGGTTTTAAGCAATCCAAATCCAATTTTTCGTTATTCACTAAAGAAGATGATTCGGGGTTTGTTGATTTATTAGTATATGTTGATGACATTGCAATTGCTAGCAACACTCAGTTGCAAATTGAAAAAGTCAAGCATATGCTTAAGTCTAATTTTAAGCTAAGGGACTTGGGACCTTTGAAGTCCCTCTTGGGGTTAGAAATTGCTAAATCAAACAACAGACAAGCTTTAAGTCAAAGAAAGTATGTTTTGGAGCTGCTAGATGAATATGGTGAGCTTGCTACAAAACCATCTGCTATACCAATTGATGTAAATCATCAGTTGGTTCATATTGAAGAGAATTTGATGGAAAACCCCTACAAATACAGAAAATTACTAGGGAAATTGATGTACTTGACATTGACTCGGCCTGACATTGTGTATGTTATGCACATATCGTCTAAATTCATGGACAAACAAGCAAAAGTTCATTTGAGAGCTGCATTAAAGGTATTAAGGTATATGAAGAATGCATTACGACAAGGAGTTTTCTTTTCAACAAAATCAAATTTCCAGCTTAAATCTTATACTGACAGTGATTGGGGAGCTTGCAAAGAAACAAGGAAATCAGTAACAGGCTATCGCATTTTTCTTGGTACTTCAATGGCAAGCTGGAAATCTAAACAACAGAGCACTGTGTCTCGAAGCTCAATAGAGGAGTATAGGTGCAACTTGTAAATTTAGTTTGTGTTGTTTATGTGTTGAATGATTTCAAGGTACCATTTGAGAAGCCTGCTCTGTTGTATTGTGACAGCATCTCAACAATTTACATTGCAAAATATCTTAGTGTTCCACTAAAGGACCAAACAAATAGAGATGGATTGTCACTTTGTGAAGGAGAGGATGCAATTAGGAGAACTTGAAGCTGCACTTGTGAAGACTACAGATCAGATTGCATAATTGTTTATGAAGTCTTTACATCCAGGCCAATTCAGCTACTTGATGACCAAGATGAGCTTGTGCAACATATATGCTCATCTTGAGGGGGAGTGTAAAGGAGGTGCAGCTAAACCAGTATGAAAACAAGTGCAGCAGAACAAGACTTGAAGGTGCATTCAAGCTGGTGAACATGAGCTCCACAGTAGCACAACGAAGAGGGAGTTGGTTATTTATGTTAGAGATTAGTTAGGAGCTAATGATGAGCGGGATTAGTTAGTTATCAGATTACTCTCGTGTATAAACCTTATTAATGTAACTAATTGGGGTACGAATGAGAATTAATTCATTTTTACAAGTTCTATTTTTCTGATATATGTGCTTAAACTAATAAGAAGAAATAAGTGAAGGAAAGAATTCTTAAAAGTTGCCAATTTGCTCACCAATAATTAAATTTTCTTTCAAGTCCATAGCTAAATTCTAGTTTCTATTACGTTTTTATGTCAGTTGATAATTGAAAAACTTCATAAAGAAGGGATAGTTGAGTTCATGTAAGGTGTGCAAGTCACGTCCCTTGAAAAAGGTCCTATTGAGGGTGAGGTTCTTTTGAAGACGAGCTGACTGGCTTCCTCCTACATCCTACCAAATCTTGTTGTCAGCTAGTAGCTCATCGAGGTGTCTCATCTTGCTAATTATGGACAAGCGAGGAGATTCTATTTATTAGTTAGAGGGTCTTATATGATATGGGTCACTCTTTGATTAAGAGTTGTTTCTTGATCATATATCACTTATAATAAAGACGAAGAAGTTAACGAATAATAAATAGAATAACAAATGGATTATGTGAAAATCAAGATCTTATCGTACATTTTTTTTTTCTTGTTTCCAAATTCTTGATCTCACATGAAATTTGTGGTTATATATATATATATATATATATTATAGTGTCGTTCACATTATTATACTATAATACCGTAATTAATAATTTATCGTTAGATTAGATAAAGTTGGGTGAATATTACAGTGTCATTTACGTTATTATCCTAAAATATCATAATTAATAATTTACCGTTAAATTAGATAAAAATTATTATACATCATTGAATTAAATGAAATCTAAATACAGTTGGATTAAATAGAAATTATTATTTACAATTAGATTAGACTACATTATTTAACGCATATAGAATTCAATTTTATATATATATATATCAAAGAAAGGGTATTAGGAGTACTTATTAAACACAGGTGAACTTTGTAAAGAAAGTACCTCAAATGGTCAAATAGCTATTTCATCCAGTCCAGCTAGTCAAATTACCGGATGAACTTTTAAGATTTGTCATCGATATAATTGGCGGACTGAAAACAGTGCGCAGATCAATTAATTAACAAATATTAGGACTTCTTTTCACTCAATCAACTAGGGCTGACGGATTTGTGAACTAACCAACCTTCCTAATCAAGGCAAGCACATGCATAATCTAAATTCACCAATAGGTCCAACACCCCATTCTTGTGCAATAACTCCACTAAATAGAGATGCTTACTGATTCTTGAAGTAATTAAGATACTTTATAATGCAAAATTAATCATGATTTGCAGTGTTGAACCAAAAGCAGAAAAGCAGATTAGGTGCTATAGAATCATTATCGTTAGGCATCATTAAGCCTATCCTATGGCATCTGTAATTTTCTACAGTCTACTTCAGTATTTATACCCGTCGGTGGTTCTGGTTCTCTCTTTCTTTATAAGGATAGCGTGGTCTGCTAAATTACTTATTTATACGAACATAGAGAAAGAAAGAAGGAATTGATGCTTTTTAATTTTTTTATGGGACTGCTATTTCAATATTTCTTCACTTTTGGATTTTTTAAGAAAATTCGATCGATAACATTTATTCTCGGGAATTCTGAGTTGAAGGTTCTCAAGGGTTTGTGTTCAAATAGTTATATATCATTTTCATGAAGACGATGGCTGCTTCTTCAAATCCTTTGCATTGGAGCAGAAATGCTTTTCTAAACAAAATGATCACAGAATATATGACACTTTGGAATCTTGAATTGTGTTGCTTGGAAATCACTATTATATGTTGCTGAGAAAAAGCAGTCAAGATTTAACTTAACTTTCTGTACTTTCTTTACAAAAGAGGAGAAGGCCTGCATGAGAAAACAATTAACTTAAATAAAGAGAGATAGATAAAGAAACAACAGACGTAAATGGGTCCGGAAAAATATGTTTGTTACCTTTCAGAGTTATATATATGTATGTATGTGTGTATGTACATACACACACACATATATATATATATATATATATATATATATATATATGTACGTACATACATACATACATACAAATATATATATATGTATGTACATACATACATACATACAAATATATATATGTACATACATACAAATATATATATATATATATATATATATATATATGTTCATGCATTCAAAAATGTTGAACGAATGGTGGTGGTAGAGAATGAGAAGGACGTTGACAGCCACCCGATGACACTTCTTTGGGTATACTTCATTTTCTCAACATATTGTGATCTCATTGATTGATTAGCCATAGATATGTGGGTACATCTATAGAAATACTTCTTAACTTTGTGGGCTGCACTGCAGAAGAGAAATAATGTTCACCCATGATGTTCTTGAATTCTTTCCCTCGAGACAAACAGAACATAAGCATGTTAATTGTTTGGACAAGATGTCATGTAATTATGTTATGATAAAACTTAGCAGATTGTCTCTGGATTCCAAACTTCAATCAGCAAATGGGGCAGACAACCGGCGCCGCCCATTGAGACTTCTAGTCTTGCATACAAATGTTCTCATATAATCACCACTCAATTTGCGATAATTATTTATTATATGTGGAAAGCAACCTTGTAGCTCTTATATATCAGACCTTAGGTTAGGTTGCTGGGATTTATAATAGTTAGCACTTAGCATTTGTGGGATATAAAGTATATGGTCAATATAAAGCATGTGCATGTTTGGCTAAGTTTAGAAGATTTTGTTGGCAATTAATGGTTGTAATCACACTAAATAGACCTCCCAGCATAAACCAAAGAGTAGTTAAATCATCAAAAGAATGACCTAGCCAGAATCCCATAATACTAATATGTGGTTTTAATTAGCCTTTGGAAACAAGTTCAGCCAGCTCATTTGGCCCCACTAATTTGTTTAAAACTGAAAGCAATAAGCATGGTTAAAATGGAATATTCTGGACTGAAATCAGGTGTTGAAGTTCGCCATTTTGCATGGTGGGGACTGCAAGGAATCTCATGTCGAAACCATGGGGATGGCATTTTTTTCTATTTTGCTCCAGTCATTTTCATTTAATTTGCAAGTATGATACATTTAACATTTTATTGATTTTCTTTTCACCCTTTTTTTAGAGCTATAAGAATCCCTTCCTTCTCTCCAAGCACAACCCAAACTCAGAAGAGCTCAAGCATGGGAGGAGGAGAAGAGATTGCAGAGGAGAAAATAATGGACATTAGCCTCAAGGACCTTTCCAAGAAACTTGAGGAATTTGCTAAGGCCAGAGACTGGGAGAGGTACCATAGTCCAAGGAATCTTCTTCTCGCTATGGTAATTCTCTTTGCTTTGCCACTTAAAATTTTCATGTGCACACTCTTTATGTGTGTGTATCTTGTTAATTTTAACACATTATTGGTCAGGAACTTGATTTCTTTGTTGTACATATGAATCAGTGGCGGCTTAATGGGTATATATATATATATATATATATATATAGGAAGCTTTGTAAAATTAAAATTGAGAAAAAAAAGGCCTAAATTTTTGAAAATACAATTTAACAGAAAGCCTACAAAATAGGAATATTTTAAAACTTTGTGTACAAAATTGAAATTGATATAAAAAAAACGGTAACTAGCATTTTTCATATATTTTCCTAAAAAGTAGCACTATCAATAATTTTTTTTCCTAAAAACTAGATTTTCATAAGTGCCTAATTGATTGCTAATTATCTTTTACAAGTTCTTTTTTTCTATAAAACTCAAAAGTTACGCTGATATATCATCATTCTCAATTTCTCATAACTTCATCTCATCACTTATAGTTTTTATTATTTTTTATAAAAAAAACTGTAAAAGAGTATCTCAAAGTCTTGATTTAGTTGCCGTTACTTCAATAAATTTTGGATTGCTCAGGTTATATTGTTTAAGAATTTATATTTTAATTTATTTATTTTTATCAATTGGCTTTTGTTTATCTCTCAATTTTTATTTGTTTGGTTTATCAATATTTTTTATTTTTATAGACTAATTAATTTTTAAAATGATTGATAGAAAATATCAATTTAAATATAAAAGAACTTAAGAAAAAAAAAAGGAAAATATAAAGTTTAGTGCGATCTTAAAGAGGGGTTCTTAATAAATATCTTATTGACGAAAATGAATCAAATTCAAATCAAAACATAATTGGCGAAGAAACTGATTTTAATTAATAATTTTACATGTAGAAAGGCTAAAAGTAAATTTATGATTTAATTATTAATTTTTTCAAATTAAAAGGTCTCATTTTGTAACTTGCCTAGTGGCCCAAAAATGTTAAGCCACCCCTCATGCGAATGCTTCCTTGATAAGTTCTCTCAGAGTTTTGGGAGTGGCCTGATATTATGCAAAATTAATTAGGCCTGAGGACTAATTTATTTATTTAAACACTTGATCAAGTATGGAATTTCCATGAGGGATACCATTTTCTATTAACTCAATGCATACATGAAATTGAAAAACTTATACCATTAGCTCCAAAGGGAATAAGCAATTAAGCTATTGAAATATCCACAATTATAACATGTAGCTACATAGCTTCAGTTAAGAAAAGAATTTGCTGCACATAATTCCTTTATGTATGTTTGATGTGTAGGTTGGTGAAGTAGGAGAACTATCAGAAATATTCCAATGGAGAGGAGAGGTGGACAAGGGGTTGCCCAATTGGGAAGAATCAGATAAGGAGCATCTAGGAGAAGAATTATCTGATGTGCTTCTATACCTTATTAGATTGGCAGATATATGTGGCATTGACCTTGGTGATGCTGCCACCAAGAAAATTGTCAAGAATTCTATCAAGTACCCACCTAAGATCTGCTAAAAAGGAACATAAATTTTGTGCAATGCTTGTTGTTCAATTTTCTTTCTCTTTCAGTTGTCCCCTTTTGTTTTTTTGTTTTTTGTTTTATTTTGGATCTTCAAAGAAGCATTTTGATGGAATCTTTGTAGGCAATTTACTATAAAGCAGCCTTTTTTTTTTTTTTTTGTACATAGATTTTCCAGTGAAGATTGTGATTTTCAGTTTTTGTGGGGAATTTGTTTTTAGCTGTTTTAGTGCAGAAGTAAAGGATTTTCCTTGCTTTTATTTCTCATATATTTTCTTCCCTTCAAGTATGAAAGCCAATATTGGGTAAATTCAATAAAAATGAGTGATAAAAAATTAAAAGAAAACGAAAAAAAAGAAGTTTTTGGAGCTTGTAATATATGATCAAAATCATTATAAACTAATATAAAAGCCGTTGCCACATGGATTATATATACGCAATCAATATATAATTTACATTTGATAAAAAAAATAATATTTAAATATAAATAACTATAGATATAATAATAATTTTATTTAAATAATTAAAAATATTTTTTAAAATACTTTTTTCTAATTTGATTGTTCTTTGCTACACTAAAGAATTTATCATTACTAAATTGCATTTCTTAGGCCTTTATTTGTATGGGCCTAATACTGATTTGATTATACATGTCATTTTCGTAAATTATACTGTAGACTTTACCATGATACATCGTAGTTTAAATGTTTAAAATATACACATTTCATTTATTTATCATACGTGTGATATATATTCATTACTTTATAAATAAATATTCATCCATTATAGTTTTTTATATTTATCTTTGTATTGAACTAATCAAGTGTAGTCTTTTATATTTATTATTTTATTAAATAATATTTTGTTGATATTCATTTAATTTTAATCTAATATGTACATATGAGTATATTTTGTTCATATTCATCATTTCTCATTTTATGTTCATTATTTTTTTATATAATATTATATATGAAATAATTTGTTTATTAAAAATATAAAATCGTTTCACAAAACTTGATATTAATTGAGTTGTACTTGATATCTTGAATTTTTTATTTGATTATGATTTATTTTTATGCAAAAATTTTGCAATTATTCTTTATCTATTGCAAAATTTCAAAATAGCAATTTATTATGATCTATTTTTTTATTTGTTTTATTCATGTTTATTAATTATTATTGTAATATTCATTATTTTATTTTTTTCAAAAGCTTAATTTTTGTTCCTTACTTCTTGATATTTTAGATTATTTATAGCAATTTATTCTAGTAAATTTTGTATTGATTTTATTTATATTCATTGATTATTACTATAATGTTTATTATTTTTGTACACAATGTTCATCATATATAAAATTGATATTTATTAATTTTTCATTTAATATTGTGCATCGATTAATTTGCCTGTTGAAATGATACATGCTTCTTTTTCATAAATAAAAATATAACTTATTTAATTTTTATATAAAAATAAATTTTTTTCAAATGTAAATTAATTCAAAGTGTTAATGAATAATATGTATTATAATTTATAAATATTAAATCAATTTATTATAATTAAAATAAAAAAGAAAAAAGAAGAATAAAATATTAAAAAATATATTTATATATTTCTTTTTTTAATCAAATATTTATATATTTCCTAATTATCACGTGTTTTCACGCACCCCAACCACAAAGCATGGTGATCCGGGTGCATGGTAAAACAAAGTTTTCCCGGCTCTTCAAAGGGCACGTAACTTTGACTGATTCGAGAACTTCTGGTGACCGTCCAACGACAGGACAGCTCCATATTAGATATTTTTTTATTATACTGTCATGTTATTATTAAAACGCCTTCCTAAATATCATTAAAGTAAGAGGATTGCAAAATTAGTTATAATTAAAAGTATCATAATTTTCTTCTGCTCACAATACAGAAAATTTTGTTGCCTGATATGTGGCAAAAAAAAAAAAAATCATATCACTACGAATTTAAAAAATTAATTTAAAAAAGTATGAAATTTGAATCCAATGTTAAAAATAACAGACTAAAAAAAAAACCTTTACTCACTATTTAATATAATTAAATCAAATCAAATTTCAATATATATATCAAAATATATAAATAATAAAATATTAATTAATTATAAATATATAAAGAAGTAAAAATATGTAAAAATAACATTTTAACTTTAAGTAATCTAATTCAAACTAATAATAAAAATATCTAAAAATAACATTTTAACTTTAAGTAATCCAATTCAAACTAATAATCTTAGTAATTTTTATGAGAATTATATTAAAATTATTTTAAAAAGGTTATAATTTAAAAAAATGATTTATATAAAATTAATTCAATATTTTTTGCTTAAAATACTATCCCAATATACTACAAGACAAATTACTTCAATTTAAATATAAATTTGATTCAATTTGATTTTTTTTAAAAAAAAATCAATTCAATTTAGTTTGATTTTAAGTTAAAAATTTCAATTAAATAAAATCAAATGTATTTAAAATCATATCAAAATAAGTAAAATTTATATTAAATCAAATAAGAAGGTTCGATCCTATTTTAAAATTTATTATTTATATTAAAAATATATAAAAAATTTAAAAACATAATATTTATATTAAAATATTTAAAAAAGTTATAAGAACCATTATTTATATTAATTTTTTAATTATTTTTTTAAAAAAATCTATTCAAACTGAATCAAAGCATAATTGAATCAAATTGATATTTAAAATATTTTTAAATTATTTTTCAAGAAATTTGATTCATACCAAATAGAATCATAATTGAATCAAATCAAATCGGTTTGATTTGTAAATTAATTCGGTTCGATTAATATTTTAAATTTTAAAATTTCCAATTTTATTTTGATTTGATTCAGTTTAATTCTTAAATTAATTTGATTTGATTCAATTTATAGTTTAAAATTTTAATTTTTTTTGTTTAGTTCAGTTTGGTTCAGTTCAAATTGATTTAATTCAATTTGGTTTGATTTGTTACAATTTTTTAGTGATTTATAATTCTTATGGATTTGGTTAAAAATTTAAAAATATACTATATTTAATAATTTAAAATCTATAGAAATTATATGAAATTTTAATTCTGATTTTGAAGGAATTATCTAGATGATAAATTAGAATTTTGATATTTAATTTTAATTTTAAATTCAATTTTATCATCCAAATGGATTCTCAATTTCATTAAATATAAAAACAAATGATTTGTAATAAGAGAAAAAATATATTCTCTAATAACCAACAAATTTGTTTATTGTCTAATTATTTAAAATCGCTGATTGAAGCATTAATTTTAAAGATATAAATTTCATCACTAAATAATTTAAAAAATCCACTTGCGTGATCCTCGTAATCAAATTGAAATTTTCATTAAAGAGCACCTAGACAAAAAGCTCTAAATTTATGAACAGAAAAAAAGTTATGGCAAAAAAAAAATAAAAATAGAGAAATGTCATCAACATGCAGTCCCAAATCTTTTTTTTTTTTTTTT
>CATIWR010036594.1:0-15677 GCA_949677035.1 Omphalea diandra
ACTGCTTGATTTTCAACATGTCTTAACATGAATTGCGGTCGCGATTATCATGCTACTTTGGAATTCATCAACTTCTTCATTTCTTCTTGAGGGATTGATTCAATTCTACAATAACAACACTTGTTTGAAACATTAGCGATGATCAATATGCTTTGTCAAGATCAAAAGAGGTTTTAAACCTAGGATTGATTATCCTAGTTCAACACCAAGAAAGAACTCGAGCTCACCCATCATGCTTATCTCAAATTTCCTAATTATACACTTAGCAAAATCGTCATAAAGAGAGTAGCACTAAATATAATATCATCAACATAAATTTGCACAATAAGTGTATCCTTATTATGCTTTTCCACAAACAATGTTATGTCAACCTTTTCTTTTTCAAAATCATTATGTAAAAGAAATGAACTAAGCCTTTCATGCCAAGCTCTTAGAGCTTCTTTCAAACCATATAAGGCCTCAATTAATTTAAAAACATGGTTTGGGAAATCATGACATTCAATACTCAAAGGTTGTTCAACATAAACTTCCTCTTTAATGAAACCATTTAGAAATGCACTCTTCATATATATTTGAAAAAGTTTAAAGTTCATATGACATACAAATGCTAAAAGGATTCTAATAGACTTTAATCTTGCTACAGAGCCAAATGTTTCATCATAATCAATGCCTTCCTCTTGGTTGTAACCCTTAGCAACCAATTTAACTTTGTTTATAGAGATGAAACCTTACTTATCTAAGTTGTTCTTAAACATCGCTTTGTACCTTACAACCAGTTGTTCCTTAGACCTAGGGACAAGTTCCCAAATTTTATTTTTTTCAAATTGGTTGAGTTTCTCTTTTATAGCAATCACCTAACTTTTAACCTCATCAATTGACTTTAGCTTAATTTAAGAAACAAAAGTAAGATTATTATCTAAAGCATGTAATTGAGCTTTAGTACTTGCTCCCTTAGATGCCTCACCAATGATAATATCCTTTGGATGATCCTTAGAGTATTTCTAATCTTTGGGAAGTCCTTGAGCTTGGTTCTCCACTTATTGTGGTCAAGCTTGCTCTAATTCTTAAGGTAGCTCATGATCTTCAAGATCAATCACATTCTCCTTAGGTACGGAGTTGAGCTCTAATTTTTCAACGTAACCTGCAAATTCATCAAAAAAATTACCTTTCCTAAGATTAAGTTTACTAGTCTCACCAAATATAACATTCATACTCTTTAACCATCACAGACTTTTTGCTAAAGACCTATAGGCTTTGCTAGTGGTGAATAGCCAAGAAAAAATATCCTCATTAATTTTTTAGGCAAATTTACCAATGTTGTCTTTGGCATTAAGAATGCAGCATTTGCAACCAAAACTTTAAGATATGAAAGCTTGGGTTTTCTTCCATTTTATAGCTTATAAGAAGTTCTGTTTAGAATGGATCTTTGAAAACACTATTTGCAATATAATATAAGGTATTGATGGCTTCAGCCCAAAAGTAATTTGGCAAAGAATACTCATTAAGCATAATTCTAGCCATCTCTTCTAAAGTTCTATTTTTCCTCCTATAACACCATTTTGTTATGGTGTCTCAGAGTATAAAATTTATGAGAAATCTCATTCTTTAAGTAATAATTTTCAAAAGATTCATTTTGAAATTCCTTTCATGTTCACTCCTAATAGAAGAAATGAAGTAACCTTTTTCATTTTGAACTCTTTTGGCAAAATTTTTGAAAACATCAAAAGTATCACTCTTATAAGCAATAAAGGAGACCCAAGTGAATCTAGAGTAGTCATCAACAAGTATAAATGCATAGTGCTTTCCACCAAAACTATCATTTCTAGTGGGTCCAACTAGATCTATGTGAATAAGTTGAAGAGGATTAGAAGTACTTACTAAATTTTTAGCTTTATAGGATATTTGGTATTGCTTTCTTATTTAACATTGTCCACATGTCTTGTCCTTGGCTAACTTAAGCTTTAGAAGACCTTCCATTAGCTCTCTTTTTGATAGATGTTGTAGAAGCTCGATGCTAGCATGTCTAAGTCTTGTATGCCAAAGCTACGACTCATTACGAATAGAAAGAAGACATTTAAAAGATTGGTTAGCCAAATTGTCCAAGTTAATTAGATAGGTATTGCCTCTCCTTTCACACTTGAAGACTACCTTTTTATCCACCAAAGTGGTAACCCGACATTCTCTAAGGTCAAATATAACTTTGTTACCTTTATCACAAAATTGACTTACACTCAATAAATTATGTTTCAAACCCTCAACTAAAAAAACACTGTCAATGAGAGAGCAACCTTTCTTACTAACAATACTAATGAAAATTAACTAAAAGAACATTGCCAATGAGAGAGCAACCTTTCTTACTAACAATTCTAATGAAAATTACCTTACCCTTGGTATTGTTCCTAAATGTGACATTGTCACCATCCTTCTCTTTAATGGATGTGAATAGTTTTTAATTTCCAGTCATATGCTTTGACCATCTAGTATCCATACGCCAATCATTGTCCTTTCTGGTGGCTTTTAAGCATTCCTACAAAATAAACATTTCCTCTTTTTTTAGGTACCTAAACATACTTCAGTCCTTAGGGGTTAGGCTAGAAAAGGTCCTCCAATTTAAGGTGTGTCTTCCTAATGTAGCAAAAGAAATTAATATGTCCATATCTCTTGTAATAGTGGCATTGGGGTTTAGACTTATAAGGTTTTCCCCTATGCATTATCTTTGTGTAAGTAGGAGGCCTTTTCACACTTTTATTATGTGAATGCACATAAGTGCATGAGTGATGAGGAGTAGAAAAGGAATTTTTATAGGTGTGTGAGTGTGTGTGTGTTTGGGCATGCCTCTTTGAGTACATGTATGCATGGTTGGCTTGTTGAGACTCTTGAGCCTTAGAAAGCCTTCCCTTTGCCCTTAGGCTTATGAAACTTAGTGCTTAGAGCATTTTTCTTCACAATAACCTCAATACTAGAAGTTTGAGGTATAAAAGCTCTAATGAATATAGGAAGAGAAGATATAGATGAGGAAGCTCTATTGAAGCCTAAAACATGTCTTAGTAAAGGTGGTCTTTGAGATACAATGTGTATATCCAAAACTTTTTTCCCTTTATGAAATTTAGAAATGAAATTTCTAAGTTCAATAACTTCACCTTTTAAAGAATCATTTTCATTTCATAAGGAATCAAGAGAGGATGAAGTTTTAAAAAGATTTGTTAAAGATTTTCTGAGTTCCTTATTAGAAGTTCTTAAGTCATTTACAATTTCATTTAAAATTTTAAATTCATCCTTAAGTTTTGAACATTTTTTCTTATAAATTTTACATATAAGACTTATGCTTATCACATCTCAAGGTCAAAGCTTTAGAAGCTCATTATCCACCTCATCTAATACATCATAATCGTCATAATAGTGTTAAGAAATACTTACCTCATTAGAGGAGTCCTCTTGAGCCATGAAGCATAGGTTGGCAACTTCTTCATCTTCTTCTTCCTCACTTGAGCTATCATCGTAAACTAGCTTTGAAACTCTTCTTCTTATCCTTATCCCACCTTTCTTTTTCTTTAACTTGGGATAATCTAATTTTATGTTCTCTTACTTTCCACACTCAAAGTAAGTTACATCATTCTTGTTTTCTTTGAAGTTGGGAGGTGCCCTTCTAAAGTCTGTCTTATTTTTTCTCTTTTTTATGAGCTTTTTGACCTCCTTAAGAGCATTACTAGCTTTTTCTTCCTCTTTTTTACTTTCATCACTATCACTAGAGGCAACTTTAGTCTTATTATCTTTGTTTGAAGACTTGAGAGTAAAAATCTTCTTTTCTTCTTTTTCATTCTTATGTCTTCATCCTCTCAACTTCTTTCATCTCCTTATCGTTCTTTATAGCTAGCTTATGAATAAGTAGCTTGCTAATAAGGACATCTATTAACACTTTTCCAATTGTTGCATTGGATTTTTGAATATTATAAGCTCTAGCACTAAACTTTTGAAAAGGAAAAGATTTAAGTATTTTAGTATTTGTCTCATGTTTTGTAAGAATTTTTGCAAACTTCTTCATGTTTGTGATAATGGAGAGGAGTCTATTAGTTATGTCACTGATGCTTTCATTGTCATTCATCATAAAGAGTTCCCACGCCGCCACATATATCTCCAACCTATTAGATTTTATAAGGGTTGTTCCCTCATGGTAGTTTTCTAAGGCTTTGTAAATTTCATGTGCATTTAAGCAATGTTGGACTTTACCAATTTCTTCTCTTAACATTAAGCTAAATAGAATAGTCATTGCCCTCTTATTTTTACCATTTGACTTTTTATAAGCCTCTACCTATTCTTTCTTTAGAATCGATTCTTCATTCCCATCCATAACCTAAGTTGGTGGCTTTCATTCTAATGTTACAATATCTTATAAGTCCACTACATCACTACCTAGATAAATCTCCATTCTATACTTCTAATGAGTATAGTTGGATCCATCAAAGAAAGGTTTGAGATGAGCGTGGATTTCTTCTTGTACCATGATATTTTCTTCACAAAATTAAGGTTTGAATTGAGATCTTATCTGATACCACTTGTTGGCCCTTATGCAATAAAAAGGTGGGGTTGTATTAGTGGAAATTTTAAATTTTGGTAGGAAGGCACTTAAAGTAAAGTTAAAGAAAAGTAATAGAAGAAAATAGAACATAAAGATTTATAGTGGTTCGAGTGTTAACGAAACCTATATCCAATCTTTAATTCTTCAATTAGGTATTCCACTAAAACTACACGGTGCTTTATAAGCTCACACTTAATTTTACAATGTGTTTTACAAAGGCTCACACACAACCTTATATAAGTGTTTTTCCCAAAGGCTTACACTCAAACCTATATAAGAGTTTTTCTATAGCTCACTCTTAAACCTAACCCAAATGGTGTTTAAAGCTCATACCAAACCTTTTACAACTCAATTATAAAGAGTAAATAAGAGAGAAAAAAAAGTTAAGAAATTAATTTGTAAGAGTTTGGCCTTAGTAAATGTTATTGGCTTGCATTTATGTCCATTTGGTGGAATATTTATAGGGTGCTCCCATCAAAGAACTATTACTAACAAAACTATCTCCATGTCTCAAAAGTTAGTGGCAAAATCCAACATTTAATGTTTTTCAAACAAAAGTTACAGTAACGATATTTATAGTTGCCCTGAATTTTGCTCATTCTCGATTGCGAACTCCAATTATATTTAATGGCTAGTTCCACATGGCATTATACCATTTGTTCTTCATAAAATTAGTTGTTGGGTCCCTCAAGTGAGAATGAAAGTCATAGTCATTATCTTTGGAAGCCTTGGACATGATTCTTCTTATGAATTGGCCTGAGAGTTTGGAGATGTTGCCTTAGATAATTTGTGATCACTACCATATTTTCACTGTCACGAATTTTTATCTTTCAATGGGTCCTTTGACACATGGCCTCATTTGGTTGAGTATCAAGATCCTTCCAATGGTATTCAAAGGTTAAGGTCATGACTGGTACTATAACTTATAAGTGAATTGCATTGTCAAAATTGGTCATCAACGATGCTGTGATAGCGGTCACGACTTTAAATTCTTAGTTGTAATTTAGAGGCCATTTTCCACACTGCTTTCATTCAACTTTCAATGTGTTCCTAACTAAATTTCTATAAGAACAACACTTAGAATAGACATTAGAACCTCTCAATCTATATTATTAAGGTCAAAAGAGAGTTTTGACTTAGGTTTGACCAATCTAGTCTAATATAGACTATTATTATTGAAATTAAGCCTACTCTCGTGGTAAAAAAAATTTAATAAAAATGCATTAAGTTCTTTGAAAAAACCATTAATATCTCTAAAAGTCACTCATACTCTCATGGTATCAATCTTTTAGTTTAATATGTTAGAACTAACTCTATAGTTCCACTTTTGCTTCATGATCTCAAGTCTCAAACATTACATACCTATGTCTATTCATACACACAAATAAATCAAGAACCTAATATAATTGAAACAAAATCTCTTCATATAACCATGGAAAAGTATTTGGCTTTCACTCTAACCCCTAGAATTAAAGAATTAATTTATCCTAGAAGAAGAAAAATAAACAAAAAGGAAGAAAGAATTCATTGAATTAAATAAAATAAAGTTCAAAAGCAAAATTTTACTAATAAATCAATGAAACTTTAAGAGAAAGCTTCTCCAAATCTTTACAAAATCTCTCTCAATTTAGTGTAGATCTTAGATCTTACTTTTCTCTCTTTAAAACTGCCCTTTTCACTTAATAATGTCTATTTGAATCTTAGATCTTACTTTTCTCTCTTCAAAACTGCCCTTTTTCACTTAATAATGTCTATTTGAAATAAGTCACACCTCTTCTTAAAAAGAAACTTGAATTGCATTTTAAAATTTGTATCTGACACTCTGCATGGCCTAGTGCATGGGCCATGCAGACCCACAAACATTCTACTAATTCTGAATTCGTTCCTGCTGACTAATCAACTCTATGTCATTGCATGTTTTGATATATGGGTCATGTAATAGCTCACGCAACACTACTAAAAAAATCATGATTTAGCTTCTTTTGAGAAATTCCTCATAAAGAGAAAAAAATTATGGAATTTCAGAATAAAAAAGTCCTATAAAAATAGGAAAAACTCCTAATTCATAACTTCAAAATATGTGCTAAAAAGGTTCATATCAGCATTCCTCCCAACGGGTGATACCATGGTCTTCCCAATAGCAATGAAAAAGTGATAGAAATATCTAGCACTATAAATTCCACTATCGCCTTTATAATCCCAATTTTTGCCATGGTCTTAAACACAATGGTTGTCAACCTTTTACTTTCATCGTATGCCTAAATAATACTCTCTTATTCTTTTAAATCATTTTATGATATCCTAAACTTATGCAACAATTTTAGGGGGTAAATGTTAATCCTTGATCCATTATTAACTATCAAACATGATGTTTGCCTCCCTTTTACCTCAACTTGGATGAATGAAGCCATGTTATGATCCTTTCCCTTGAGTGATAGATCTCTATCAAAGAAGGTGATCTTCTCATTACTAGTAATTAAAACAACAACATCCTTCGTTATAGGCTCCTTTAAAATGATGAAGCTTGATAGAGCTTCAACCATTGCCTTTTTGTGTTCTTGGAAAGTGATGAATCGTTCCTACACATTGATTTATGTCAACATCTTCTTCAACTACCTTACAATAGGGTTGTCCTCTTTTTTCTCCTCTATCATAGGTCAGTCAACTTTTCTCTCAACTCTAGACTCTCAAGGAGCCTCTCTATCTGTATAGTAATTTTCACTCCTAATCACATGGTTCGCTTGCTCCTCTCCTTTCTCTTCATCGTTTTTTTCCAATAATTTGATCATTCTCTTTCTCTTTACTGCTTCTATCTCTTCTACTAAGATTTCCCATGGATTAATAGTGCAAATAATAATTATAACTTCCATTGGTATCTCTTTAATAGTATCTATGACGAACTCCTCAAGAATTCCTGAATGTATCATAAATGTCCCTTGGTTTAAGGGTGGAACATTACGATAGTTTAGAAAAGGATTTCCTCTTATACTTCGCTTTCCAATATCCAAAGGAACAATGATCTTATTGCAAATGAGATCCTAGATCTTATGTCTCAACCTATAGTAATCATTAGTATTTTGCCTAACTCCTTAGAGAAAGGCTCAATAAGCATTTGCATCATATCCTATTGGTAATGGATTAAGAGGTGGCTTTAGTGCTGACAACTTTAATACTTTTTTCTTTTACAACCTTTCAAATGCTTTGGATAGAGGCATGTTTAAATCAGTAAATTACCTCAAGGCTCTTATTGCATTCACATTAGTTGTCTTATTCCCTTCTCCTTGAGCATCCAAGGGTGCACTTCTTCTTGCATTACCTCTTCGGTTCATACTTTAATTATTTATCTTGTAAATTAGTGTCCCTGAGCACCTTAAAATTACACGCTAACATGTCTTTAATCTTGGTACCTATTATTGGCTACCCCTTTTATAATCATCCTCACTTATTCCTTTTCTGTTAGCTGGTAATTGCTTTGGAAGCCAACTTCTTGTTAGGGAAACCTCTTATAAGTGTTAGAGCGATTTTTAAGGTTATATTCAAACTTGTGAAATCTTATTTGTGACTCCTATCTTTTGTCAATCAATAAGGTCATACATTGGTATTAACCCTAATTTATAGTTGGTGTTTGGATCAAATAGGGGATCCTTTAGGCCTCATGCAAGATTGAAGCCCCTTTTTCCAATTATGGTCAATGAGGGACCAAAATGGGACAATAAATTAGCATCATCCTTAGAAGTGTAGGGTCACCACCTGACTTTGTTTAGGATAAGAATCTGGGCAAAGACAAATTTTAAATGTAGCTAAGTCATTTAGAAGGCCTAATTCATCATTACCCCATCAGAGATTGGGTTTAAAAATTGGGTACAACTTGGGAAAAAGGTAAGACACCCCAAAACTGCCCAGATTCAGTGATCCAACCTTCAGACATTTTTAGTTCAATTTTTACCATTTTATCTTTATTATTAATTAATTTGATTATTGTTGCTCAATATGTTTCTAGTACATCCAATTAAACACATCATCATTATTAAGGCATCATGATTATACTAAAGGAAAAAAGGGCATGCAACATTAAGTGAGGAGGTCATGCATATCAAATCACCCATAACCATAAATAATCAAGATCACCATGCACATATGATCACTTACACATAGAAATCACCATGCACATATGATCACTTACATATAGAAAACCCAAGTTAATCATCATCATATAAATAAGGCAATAAAGTAAAGGCACAATAGGATGCACTTAAAGGAAGGATCTCACCAAATCTCTAAGTCAAGGGAATCTAAACATACTCCAAGTCCAAAGTCAACACCATCCCAACATCAACAATAATAATAACAAATGAAACGCAAGTGCATGAGTCATGGAATATCATAAAACATGAAATACAAAAGCACTTTAAAGGATGTTAATGGCATAGGGTAAATTTTTAACAAGTGGGGTCCAAGGGTTATTAAACGCTCCTCCACATTGCTCCTAAAGAGCTAAACATCCATAAACACCACTAATTATTTTGGAAGTTAGGATGTTGATCCAAAAGAAATTATCATAAGGCCAAACACATATGTTATGTACTATGGAAAATAACAAAAGAGGGGGGTCACAAATCATTATCCTTTTTGCCCAAATACAATCATATGACCACCCAAAAGATAATGAATGGAATGAGTTAGCTAGAAAACTAATCACTCCTTCTTATAGTGATAACACTCCTTCCCATGGTGATAATGATTAGGGTATAACCATAACTAGAATAAGAATAACAATAATAATAACAATAATGAGGCTTTCAAGGTCATAGGAATGATGAATTTCCCACTTGATCATGGCAAAAAGCAGTACCAAAATAGGTGTTAGCCCTTAGCACCAAGAATGGAGGTTGAATTGGTATGTAAAAATTAAAGATAGAAGAGTAAAAGAGAAATGAAGACACACGATTTATAGTGGTTCGGGTATAGTCGACCCTACATCCACTCTCCAATTCTCAGTAATTGGGTATTCCACTAACTATCAATAGTGTTTTCAAGCTCACACCAAACTTTTACACTTGTGTTTTCTAAGGCTCACATAATAACCTTTACACTTGTCTTTTAGAGGCTCACACTACAACCTTTACACTTGTGTTTTTTAGGCTCACACAATAACCTCTGCACTTGTGTTTTTTAGGCTCACACAACAACACAACAACCTCTACACTTGTGTTTTTTGGGCTCACACAACAACCTCTCTAGAGTGTTTTAACAAGCTAACACCACAATCTTTACAAAATGGTGTTTATGCTCACACCAAACAATCAATTAAAGAAGAGAAAAGATTAAGTAGCAAAATTACAAGAGTTTGGTTATAAAACTCTTGCATTTACATCTATTTAGTGAGCTATTTATAGTCTCTACCCACCAAAGAGACGTTGCAATAAAACTGGTACAAGATCTTCAAAGTGTGCTAGACAGATTTTTGCATTAAATGCTTGACAATCTAAATTCGCGGTCCCTACTAAACTTTCGGGGTTGCGAATTACGAATTCCATAAGGAAAACTCATTTGTGTCTAGTGGCTAGTCCATGTGGCAACTTTTGATTAGTTTTCCAAGAAAATGTAGTCGTTGTCTTTCACCTGCTTTCAAAAGTCGAGGTCACGAGCATTCTTGTACAGGCTGCGATAGAAGGACGCAAATTCGTCTGTCGAAGATTGTCATATTCTTCCTCAAGATTCACGGTCGCTACCAATAAGATGCCTTCGTGAAATTTGACTTCCAATGGTCAGTTAGGACACTTGTCACGTTGTGATTATAGACTTGTTTCCCTCTTGAGTTACTTTGAAATTCGAGGTCGCGACTAGGGCATGACATACACTGTGAATTTGTTTGCCAATTTTGGACTCCATCATTTGGATGAATCACGGCTGAGAAAAGCCTCTATGATTTCACCTACCTGACTTATTGCAAGTCTTCTAATGGATCGCGGTCGCGAATCCAAGGTGGTGGTCACGATTTAAAGGACATTTTTCATCCTTTGAAGATTTTGAGCTATATCCAACTTCCAACTTAGATAAAAACTAAAGGCTGCAAAACAATACTAATTTGAAATATTAGATATGATCAATCTCCTTTGTCAAGATCAAAAGAGGTCCAAGACTTAGGGTTAACTATCCTAGTCCGACAATCTCCCCCTTTTTTATTTTGACAACTTAGATTGCTCCAAAGTGAAAACGATGCAGAAAAGTGAAATTGGATTGTAATATGATTCAATTAATACTTAAGACAAAAATTTGCTAAGTATGTTATTTATTCAAAAAAATAAAAATAAGTATATTGCTTATTGATGCTCCCCCTCAACTTATGTTATAATTGTGCAAATTGTAATTTTCTTATAATTTCCTCTTCCTTAACCTTAGATTATACCATCTCTCCCCTTTTGGCAAGATCAAAAAGAGGGTACATAAGGAAAGAAGAACATGCATAAGTATTTAAAAGGAACAAAAAAGCAATAGAAAAGAGTAATCACATAAGATGATAATATATCAAAAAGACAAAGTTTATTTATTTATTCATAACTATGGATTACAAACTTTTTAAATAGAAAACAAAAAAGTACAAAGTATCCCTAATCTAGAAAGTTGGAGAATCATTATCAGAAAGATCTTCGTCTTCTCATTCACCTTGAGCCTCTTCTCCATCCTCTACTTCATCATTGCCTTCTTCTTCACGAGTGTCCTCGAATTCTATTAAGTCTGAAAAATGGCATGGAGGGACTCCCAATTTCTCTTGAAGGTCCACCATATCACTATGAAGATGTGAAAGGAAGATGAGCCTTCTTTTCATCATCCTCATGAGTTTATCTAACTTGTTATTGATGTTGGAGAGAGAGAGTTTATCTTTAGATTTTGGCTTAGGAGGAATGGATGGAGTAGCTTCGTCAATTGCCAATCTCTTCCTTTTTTATGCTTGAGAAGATTCCATTTTCTTCGCTCCTTCAGCACCTAAGGTGTACACATAGGTGTCCGGATGTATGGCCTTGGCATTGATCAAATATGTGAGATCAAGGAAGTTTTGGAAGGGTAAAAATTTCTTAGTGAGCAATTGCTCATTTTCCTCATTGAGTGCTCCAACGAAATGGTAGATGGTTGTGACATGAGAAGGGAGTAAAAACTGGCTCTTCGATTTTGTACTCATGTGAATCAATTGATCCATAAGGTATCTACCGGTTTGAATTAGCTTATTTTTGACGAGGTAGAATAGAAATGTCAAGTCCTTTTGTGAGACCTTTTCATTGCCATCACCCCTTGCATTTATTGAAAAAGTGATCATGTGATGAAGGATCCACAAGGGCAAAGATTTGATGTTTTTGGAAAAAGACGAACGGGGATCATGTCTAGTTTCAATAAAAATCTTCGACCAAAATTCAGAGTAGATTACATCAAGTGTGGAGATGATGAAGGGTATGTGTTCTCTAACTTGTAAATTGAAAAGAGAAGAAAGTTGGTCGAAGGTAATAAAATAAGGGTCGCTATAGGCTCGAAACACTAACCCGTATTGTCCCGCCCTTGAGTCGACTTTGCGGCTTAATTACACAGTGCACATGAACTCTTGCATAATCTCCTCACAGCTAAGTTCATCATGAAATATAAACTCGTTCCACCCTAGATTAGAGAGGAATGCACGAATCTCATTGTTGATCCCCAAGGTTTCGAGCATGAAGGTTGAAGGAATTTTGTTAGGGAGAATCACCTTTAAAGAGTTTGCCTTGTATCTCTCATTTTCTTCTTTAGTGATTCCCTTCATGAGATGAAGGGCAGGGGAGGCAGATGGTTGAGCCATTGCCTTGCCCTTGTTGGCTTTAGAGATTCTTTTAGGGGCCATAGTAGAAAATGAAGATTGTTTAGGAGGAATTGAGAGAACTTTGAGAGATAGTGAGAATGTTTAAGTGTTGTGAGAAAAACACTATTGAAGGGGGTATATATATAGCCCTTGAAGAGGTGTATCAATGGCTAAAAAGGGCTAGAAAAATAATTATTAAGGGTTGGAAATAGTTGGCCATCAAATCACATAAATGTGAGGTTGTTACTCAAATTCGCGTCTGCGAATTCCAGAAAATGTGAGTAATGGACAAAATTTCCTCTGGAATACGCACTGTAACGGTAAGAATTTTGAAATTAATGATCGAAATTCATAGTGGAAAGGGATTTCATAATCGTGAATTGACATTTGACAGTCGAGAGAAATTGACTTGTAATTCGTGATCGTGAAGAAGGAATAGCGACCGCGAATTGTGAGTCAGCAAGGATAGGAATGAAGGATTTTGAAAAAACTTGTGATCCACTTAGAAATGAATAATAAGATTATCCATAACAACCATCAATCAAACATATCACACTCATCACAATTAGACATAAGATCAAACAAAAATTTTCACTTGAGGGAGCTTCTATCAAGCATTCCCAATTATCTCTTAATGAAGTTCATCCTTTCTTCATTTAGAGGTTTAGTGAAAATATTTGCAAGTTGGTGATTACTGTCAAATGAATTATAACATAACATCACCTTTTTTCACATGATCTTTAAGAAAGTGATGTCTAATAACTATGTGCTTACTTTTAGAGTGGTGGATGGAATTCTTTGAAAGATTAATAGCACTGGTATTGTCACATTTGATAGGAATGTGATCAATTGCTTTACCAAAGTCCTTCAATTGTTATTTCATCCAAAGAACTTAGGTACAATAATAACCCACAGCCACATATTCGGCTTCCGCGGTGGACAAAGCAACTGACACTTGCTTCTTACTAAACCAAGAGACTAAATATTCTCTTATAAATTGGTAAGTCCCAAAAGCCTTTTTTCTATCTAAGAGACTTTCTGCGTAATCCGCATTCGAATACCTTACTAGACTAAAAGATGTGTTCCTAGGATACCATAGTCTTAAGTAAGTAGTGTCATGCAAATATTTGAAAATTCTCTTCACAGCATTCAAATGAGACTCTCTAGGAGAGGATTGAAACCTAGCACACATGCAGACACTAAATATTATATCTGGCCTACAAGCAGTAAGATAGAGTAGAGATCTGATCATATCTCGATATCTATTTTCATCTACCACCTTACCCGATTCATCCTTATCTAGATTGATGGTACAACTCATTGGAGTTTTTGCTACTTTGCATCCTTCCATGCCAAATTTCTTTAGTATCTCCTTTGTGTATTTGGCTTGGTTGATGAAGATCCCTTCTTTGAGTTGCTTGATTTATAGATCAAGAAAGAATTTGAGCTCTCCCATTATGCTCATTTCAAATTTTCTAGTCATACACTTAGCAAAATCCTCACAAAGAGATTCATTAGTAGCACCAAAGATAATATCATCAACATAGATTTGGATAATTAAAGTGTCATGCTTGTGCTTTTTAACAAATAATGTAGTATCAACATTTCCTTTCTCAAAATTATTTTATAAAAGAAACAAACTAAGCCTTTCATACTAAGCTTTTGGAGCTTGTTTCAATCCATACAAGGCTTTGTTAACATGGTTTAGAAAATAATGTGATTCAAAACCGGGAGGTTGTTCAACATAAACTTCCTCCTCAATAATGCCATTTAAAAAGACATTTTTAACATCCATTTGAAAAAGTTTAAAATTCATATGACATGCAAATGCTAAGAGAATCCTAATGGCCTCTAATCTTGCTACGAGGGCAAAGGTTTTATCATAGTTTATGCCTTCCTCTTGGTTGTATCCCTTAGTAACCAATCTAGCCTTGTTTCTAGTGATGACACCTTGCTCATATAACTTGTTCCTAAACACCCACTTATAACCTATAATTGGGTGTTCCTTAGGCCTAAGGACAAGGTTCCATACTTTGTTTCTCTCAAATTGGTTGAGTTCTTCTTGCATAACAAGTACCCAACTTTCATCATCAATAGCCTCATCAATTGACTTTGGCTCTAATTGAGAAACAAATGCAAGATTATTATATAAAGGATGAAGTTGAGATCTAGTACTTACTCCTTTAGAGGTATCACCAATAATCAAGTCCTTGGGGTGATATTTGGAGAATCTCTAATCTTTGGGTAGCTCTTATCTTGGTTCATCTTCTTGTTGATGTTGTGGTTCCTCATCCATCCTTGACGATTCACCTTTCTCCATGTCTTTATCATCTTTTCTTGTAGTTTCTTCTAATTTCAGCTTTTCAAGATCACCTACAAGATCAACAAAACTACCTTTCCCAAGATCAAGTTTACTAGATTCATCAAAGACAACATTCATAGACTCTTCAACTATCATAGAACTTTTATTAAAGATTTTATATGCCTTGTTTGAGGTGGAATAGCCTAAAAAGATTCCTTCATTAGTCTTGGAATCAAATTTTCCAAGATTATTCTTGGTATTTAAAATATAGCACTTACATCCAAATACTCTTAGACATGAGATCTTGGGTTTTCTACCATTCCATAGCTCATAAAAGGTTTTATTGAGAATGGGTCTTTTGAAAACTCTATTTGCAATATAACATGAGGTATTGATGGCTTTGGCCCAAAAGTAATTAGGTCATGAATACTCATTGAGCATTGTCCTAGCCATCTCTACCAAAGTCCTATTTTTCCTCTCTGTAACACCATTTTATTGTGGTGTTCTAGGAGTTGAAAAATTATGAAAAATCTTATTCTCCAAACAATAATTTTCAAATGATTCATTTTGAAATTCTTTTCCATGGTCACTTCTAATAGAAGTTATAAAGCAACCTTTTTCATTTGAAACTTTTTTTTCAAAGCTTTTAAAATCATCAAAAGAATCATTCTTATGAGCTAAAAAAGATACCCAAGTAAACCTAGAGTAGTCATCTACAAGGACTAGTGCATAATGCTTTCCACCTAAGCTAGCACTCCTAGTAGGCCTTATCAAGTCCATGTGAATAAGTTAAAGTGGTCTAGATGTACTTATAACATTTTTTGATTTATGGGAGGCTTGATGTTGCTTCCTCATTTGGCATGGGCCACATGTCTTGTCTTTAGTGAAATTTAGCTTGGGAAGGCCTTCTACCAACTTCCCTTTGGATAGGCTTTGAAGAAGATCCATACTTGCATGCCCAAGCCTTTTATGCC